>JAASFO010000378.1:0-23488 GCA_023333815.1 Globisporangium recalcitrans
GAAAGCAGCGAAAGATTTGCTTTGTGCGCAAGGAACACAACCGGCGGTGAACAGACGAATGGCATCGCCTCACTGTGGGAGAGGTGGTGAGCGAGCAACGATGGCACCCGCACGCACGAGCTCATTCGTAAACTGCAGCAACGTGTTGCGAGATGGCAGCAATCTAATGACCAGCACGTGATCCCCAGCGCGACTGGCTCCCCAGCTCGCCTTGTTTCTAGGTTCAGCAGTCTGCACTCTGACGAGCCTCGAAAGTTTGGATGGAGTTGGACTGACTTGTTCATTATGATGGATGGATGATTTCTCGCTGCCAGTTTGCTCAAGGACTTTGGGAAAATGCATCCGCTGGTGGTGAGGAACTGCGTCCGAGGCATCATGAGTGCGCTCTGCACGTTCCACGAGGTACAGTGAGAGGGCTTGAGCTTCAGTGGCGTGCGGTTTGTGTCTTTCTCAGAAGCTATCTCCGCGCGTGGCTCGCGCAGTTTGAGCGGCGCTACGAGCGCAAACCCACTGCCTCCGAGCGACCAAGGAGCGTGACTGTACTCGAGCGACGCTGCCGTTTGCTCTCGGACCGCATGAAGGAGCTCGAGACGCGGCTGTCGAGTGCTCGCAAGAGCTTTTATCGGAAGAAGAGCGACGACGACGATGACGAGTCTGCTGTCGGGAGAGACGAGGCGGGCGAGCTGGGAAGCGCGAGACTGGAAGCCTCGCCACGTTCATTCGCCAGCAGCAGCGGCAGCAAACTGGGGATCCTCCCAGCGATCGACGTCAGTATCCGCGAGGGTGATCCCATGCGCGACATCTGCAAGCGATCGCCTGCACAGAACGCGTTCTTGAAGCGACTGGAACCACAGCGACAAGCGCAAGAAGACGACCACAACGATGGTGACGATGCCTTTGTGAGCAACCGAGAGCAGCAGCAGCAGAACAACTCCGTTGTGGGTGACCGAGCGAACGGCCATCATCCATCAGCGCAAAGAGGTCATCCAGGTGATCAACACAATCGCAGCGAGCACACTTGCCACGAGTAGCAGAAGTAGCAGTCCGCACTGAAAAGCCTGTGTGTGCGCAATTTGCTCATTCACTTGTTATCCATGAGGAAGGTAGCAGTTCCCAAAGATATCTGGATCTTCTCGAATGACGTCCCAGACCCAGGGCTCGTCCTCTTTCGGATTGTACGTCGTGAGCGGGAACCTGTACGGCAATGGCAGCAGAATCGGTGTGTGCTGTTGTTGCTGATGAGCAGCGGCTTTACTGCCTAGAACCACCAATTTGCTCTTAGTGTTGTCCGCCTTCTTGCTCCAAAGCTGCGGCAGGAACAGCACCCCGAGCTCGTAGGACCGGATCATGAACTGCGTTTCGTTCTTCTGGAAAGCTCCCCACGCGGCTTTGCTCAGGTTGGAGCTCGTGAGGATCGCCCAGTCCAGGATGCCCGCGCGATCGTCTTCGTCGCTCGGATCAAAGCGCGCATAGGTCTTGATGTGCGGCATCGCGTTCTTGCGGTGCAGACACTCGGGAGGGGTCCACTTGCGCAAGTACTTGTGCAGGAACGGCTTCATGTTCTTCAAAGGGCACGGCACAGCTCGTCCGCTGTTCCATCCCTCGATAGAGTTGCGCTATCACAGTGTGAGAACGAAGCAAACAGCACAGGTACGCTGTTGTCAGCTCAACGAGACCTCAGTTATGCTCCATGATCAATGGACAATGTGTGCTGACCACGTCGTCGACTGAGGGCCAAATGATGTGCAGGGCTTGAATGGGGGCGGATGTCGCCGAGAGTCCTTTCTTGCCCATGAGCAGACTCTTTGCGAATTCACCAAAGAGCCATTTTTCGTCCAGAGACCCCATGCTCGAGAACTGTCAAATGGCACAGCGACAAGAAGAAGAAGAAGAAGAAACGTTAAGGAGTGACATGCACCGCGACGGCGAAGCAAGCCTGGAAGTTGTTTTTGCCGCTCGTACCTGGCAAATCAACGGATTGTCGCTCGGTGGGACTTTCAACATCTGGAGAAGCCTCAAATGAAATGGACAAAAGCCTCATGTTAGCACATAGAAGATCGAGAGCGATGCTATCGCATACATGGAGCACCAAGGCTTACTTGCGCACGCGCAGATGTCCGTATTTCTCCATATCTGACAGCGCAAGTACAAACAAACAAGCAGTGTCCTCGAACCATTAGCTCGAATGCATACGCATCAATGCATATTCCACCATACCTTTGCCCTTGTGAACCCCAGGCACCGAAGGGACCAGCGCGACGTTCGCAGTCGAGAAATCAAAGCGCGCAACCTCATTTTTGCAAAAAGTCGCCACTTTGGACCCCAAACACGACAGATACGCGACCAAATCCGCTTCAAAGTCAGGCAGTTGGCTGCTGATCGCATTGCCACGTGTCTCTGTGTCTTCTTCCTCCTCCTCCTCCTCATCGTCGTCTGACAGTGTCTTCAAGCCAAAGTCCTGGTGCCAGACGCCCTGGGTCTTGCTGTTCCAGTCGATCGCAATGAAGTTCGCCGTGAAAATGGCGACGCGCACTTTGCTTGGGTACACCACCACCTACACACGCATTGGAGCATAGAGGTCGATCGAGTCATACCAGCCGCATTCTGTCATGCCGTAAGCAAGTGGAAGGCGCGAAAAGTGCAATGGACGCACCATCATCTTTGTGTGGTGCGTGCCGTAAGGAATCGGCAGGTACGGTGCCACGAGCGTCACGTTCGAGTAGCCTCGACACTCGTTCGCCATCGCCTGTCGATCGCGCTCGCCGTGCACGAGCACCACGGGGACGTCGTGCAGACGTGGACACTCGCCAAACAGCCACGGGATGTCGTACATGTAGTTGGTTAGCAGCACTGTTGTGTACTCGCCGCTGAGGAGCTCCTGCACGCCAATCGCGCACGCTATGGATGCATTGATTGATTGACACACAGGCGTTTGCAAACAATCAGTAAGGATGGAAACAGCAAGAGAGCACTCCACATCGAAGCTGTCCGCGCTTACTATTGTGCGCATCAGGCGCGCTCCTGAGCCGCATCAGGTGGAACGCGAGGTCGCTATCATCTGAGGAGCTAACGCTCTGTCCTGCTGTCAAGATCAACACACGAATTGCGCACATGAGCAATCCAGTATAACACTGTCCACAGAGCGAGAACTGCTCTGCACTCAAGCGCGACACACATCAGCGGGACGGACCTTCGCTGGCGCTGCCGACGCTCGCAGCCGCATCGCGCTTCTGTCGCTTGGATGGCGGCACGGCGCCGTCACCTGCACCTGCTGTCTCGTGCTGCTGCTTGGTCATCTTGCGTTTCGCAAAAGACAAAATAAGCTCCAGCTGCCACGAAAAACCTGCACATCTTTAGTCACCATAAAGACCGCTTATTCTGTGAAAGAGTAGAGTTTGGGTGATGATGGCTGAGGATGGGTTCAGGGTTTTGTTGAAGATGAGCTCCATGTGCTGCTGGCAACGAGCGACTAGACTCGAGCATGCTAACCACACTCCTGTGGACGTAGTGTCCTCAACAACCAGGCAGTCCTGCTGGCCAGCGGACTGTTGTTGGCGTGCATCGCTTACCAACACTGTCCTGCTAGAGCGACGCATCAGACAAAAGACATGCAGTCTCGTTCGTCACAGGGTTTATATTGTATACTTACATCGTTGATCCAGGAGCGGTCTCGCCACACTAGCCTTGCGTTCAGAGCGACTGGTCTTCCCATCTACTCGCGGTAATATCGCACGAGCTTCTCGACGCTCACCGTGGTCTTGTCCTGCTCGCCTTCCTGCACGAACGCGATCGCGCGGTCGACCTCCGTCTCGCTGAAGAGCAGCGGCTCGTGCTGCATCGCGCGCTTGAGGTACTTGACGCTCACGCGTCCCGTCTCTTCGTCGTGTCCCTCAGTCAGCGTGCGGATCATGTTCGACTGCAGCTGCGAGCGACGCAACGGCGTCTCGGACTCGAACGAGTGCAGCTTGTAGATCGAGTTGTACTTCTTGATGTACGCCTTGAAGTCGACATCGAGCTCCTTCAGCTCGCCGTCCTGGAGGTTGTACACGAGTCCGTGGATGCGCGGGAAGCCGTACTTGACTTGGTGGCGCTGCACGAGCCCGATCTTGAACATGTTGATGCACTGCTCGATCGTGTTGAGCTCGATCATGCGGTTGAGGCGGTCTTCCGAGTCGTCGATGTCTTGCAGCTCGTCGTGGTGGATGCGACACACTGTCGTCACGCCAAGAGATAGAGAGAGAAAGAACGAGTGAGCATTCAGTGCAGTGACGCGCAGCACAGAGCTGCGAGTAAACTGAGGTGATGGGCAAGGCAAATACACAAAACGCACCGTCTCGGATATTGCGCAACCAGTTGTCCAGCAGTCCGAGCGACTGGTTGTCCATGGCAGCGCGCACGCCGCCGCAGCCGTAGTGTCCGCAGATGATGATGTCCTTGACCTTGAGGTGCTCGACCGCGTACTGCACGACCGACAAGCAGCTCACGTCGTTCGCAACGACGAGGTTGGCGACGTTGCGGTGCACAAACATCTCACCGGGTGCGAGTCCCGTGATCTCTTCTGCGGGCACACGCGAGTCCGAGCAGCCGATCCAGAGGTACTGCGGGTGCTGTCCGAGCGCCGTCTTGTCAAAGTAGTCTGGGTCCAGCAGCTTCTTGCCCTCGCGCCACTTCTTGTTGTTCTCAAAGAGCCGCTCGAGCGAGCCGGGCTGCTTGAGCTCCTCGCCGCCGTCCGTGAACGCGCGAGCTGCGACGAGGTGCAGAGGCGACGTGGCGCGCAGTGCGCTCTTGTGCGCAGCGCGTAGCAGCGGCGAGGCGGTGGCCATGGAGCGCAGCATTGTCTGGCAGCGGTCGGGTGTGGGAGTGAGAAGCGCGAGGCGATGAAGTGGGGAGGAAAGCGTGTCGTGCTGGTGCGCAATGTCGAAGTTTCTGCTGGCTGCACCACCAGTGCTGACGCAGTGCGCGTCCACAACCTGCTGTGAAGTGATGCAATCGATCCTGTCGACACGCTAACCGAAGTCGAAATATGTTTACGGCCACTCAAGTGCGCATTTTCAGCCAATGCGTGTCTGTGAAGAGAATATATTGGGCAATCGCAGAGCGAGTGAGGCAGATCGTCTAAACGTCGACTTGGATGTCGTACTTCAGCGGAGAACCCTTCCCCGTGTCTCTTTGCTGCATTGTTTATGCTCCATTTTTGTTAAAAGGAGAATGCACTTCATTGGGTGATAATGGAGAACATTTGAGCGACAAGACTGGCTAAAATGGTTGATCAAGTCGAGTGCTTTTAGCCAGTAAATGCAGTCTGTAGAAACCCGTCAAAGTCAAAACCCGACCCGCTCAACCCGCTCGAAGCATACTGGTATTGAGTATGCAAGCGCGCTGTTGTGTGGCATTCCATAGTTATAAGCTCCTTGCAAATGTCAAATGTATTTTGTGGCAGTCGCCTCACCGTTTTCGCTCACTTGATCTGCATTCCCACACTTCTCGCTCTCCAGCAGCATGCCGAGCGAGAGCAAGAAGAACCGCCCGGCGCCGGGCTCCATGTACTTCCCGCCGACCGCCGTCACGCCCGTCACGCCCGCCACGCCGTCGTCAGCGTCTGCGTCTGCGTCTGGCACCACGGCGCTGTCTCCGACGAGCGCCACGACCACGAACACGACCAGCAGCCCGCGCGGCAGTACGCCCGGTTCACCCTACAACTCGTTCCAGAATGCGTCGACCATGACCAAGGCGCTCACGCCCAACAAGCAGCTGGGCGAGCTGCTGCGCTCGATCGAGCCGCGCTACTGCTTCCACCCTGGGGTGGAGGAGCTGCTTCTCGAGATGGCGACCGAGTTTGTCCAGGACGTCGTGGGCTTCTCGGGGAAGCTCGCCAAGCACCGCCGGTCGAACGTGCTCGAGCCGAAGGATCTCCAGTTCTGTCTCGCCAAGAACTACGGCATTTCGCTCGCGGGCGTGCTGAACAGCGGGTCGGGGGCTACTGGCGCTTCGACTGCTGCAGGGTCGGGTTCGGCCGCGTCGCCAATCGATGCAACTAGTGCGCCAGTGCTGAACCCTCTCGGTCAGGATCTGCTCCTCCGCGCGCGTCCTGCGAAGAGCTCGCTTCACATGCACCGCATCGCTCTCAAGAGAAAAGCCCTGATGCGAACGAAGACCAAGTTGCTCAAGAGCGGGGGTAGTGGTGGAGCTGGACGCGGTCTGAAGGCGTCGGACGGCGCAGCGCGCAAGGTGATCCGCAAAGGAAGCACCGCCATGGACTCCAAGTAGCTGCTGGAGGTCCATCGTGAGCAGGAAAGGATGAATGGGGGAGAAGGAGCCTCAACGACACACACTTATATTTATGCAGCGTCCAAAAGAGAGAGAGAATGAACGTGTGGTCTTCCAAGCAAGCCATGAAGTTCGTTCTCCAAGTCGCATGTGACAACAAAAGACACTAAAAGAAGAAAATACATAGACACAACACTGAGATGCCAATAACCAACACCTACGAACAGACCTCCTCAGTGTTGTTCTCCGAGTCTGCGACTCAGACCAACTCGGTCAGTCCCGTGACAACATCGGAGTCGAATTCCAGGCGAGACGCCTTGGCGTGCGATCCCATGCCTTCGCCGCTGTTGTTGCCGTTGTTACTGTCGCCAGTGCTGCTGCCGTTGTTGCTGTTGCTCTCGTCCGCGTCGGTGGCCGTGCTGCTGCGCGCGCGCTTCTTGTACTTGCTGTTGCCCTTGAGCGACACGGCAGGCAGCATCGTGCTGTCCTTGTGCAGATCCTCGGCCGCTGGGATCTCGATGCGCAGGTTGCGGTTCACTTCGGCGTACGTCGTGGCCTTGTAGATCGGGTCGAAGCCTTCCATGAGCGCCGCTTCGCTCGCAAAGTGCAGCGACACCGCGATGAAGTGGCAGCACGGGATGCCCAGCTGGTACATTTGTCCGCACGTGCACGTGCGCAGCGACAGATCCACGCGGTGCGTCACTTTCGGCCGCGCGCCGGTGCGCCACGTGAACGCCACTTGCTCGTCGCAGAGCCGCACAGTGTACGCCTCGGACTCCTGGAGCTCCTGGCGGTAGAGCGCGTCGGCACCAGGCGCCAGCAGCGGTGTCTCGGCCAGCATCTTGCTCGCGAGCTGGCTCTTCTTGAAGATAAAGTCCATCAGGAACGCCAGGAATGTGTACATCAGATCGAACGGCGCTTCGTCGCTGAACTGCACGTCTGAGCCCACGATCGCTTCCTCGGCGTTCGTGCTCGACCACTTGTACAAACGCACCGACCGGTTGAGGTAGTACGCCCAGTTCTTCGGATGCACCGCACGGAGAAACACGGCGGCTGGAGCGTTCAGGCTCTCCAAATGGTTCAGGACTTTCACGAACCCTTCCTCGGTCTCCTGGCTCTGCATGTTCCACACGAGCTCCTCCAGCGCGCCGAGCGACGGGATGTTCTTGTCGCGGTTGATCTCTTCCACCAGGCTGCGCACGCAAAACATGATCTTGGCGTTCCGCGCCTCGTGCGCGAGCGCGCGCAAAAGCCCGTTCTGGTTGTGGCTGCAGTACACGGGGCAACCGTCGAAGCGCACGCCGCCAGCCTTGCAGTACGACAGGAACCACTTCATGTGCTCCATCTCGCCATTCGGCATCAGCGCGAACGCCAGCACCTGGCTCTTCAAGTTGCCGTCGCGGCCGATGAGCAGCGCCAGGCTCCCGTTGTAGCTCACGTTGTCGTAGTTGATCAGCTTGATACCGAACACCTGCTGCATGCAGAGCAGCGCGAGCGACGTGGCGCTGGGCATCAGGAACGCGCGCACAAAGTGGCTCTGCTCGTCCTTCTCGTACGAAACCGTGGAGCCAGGGTTCTTCTTCGCGAACGCGTCCAGCAGACTCGGGATGAACTTGTAGCTCTCCGTGAGGTCGTCGGTCGATGTCGCCACGACGAGCCGCTGTGCGCGGTATGCCATGCCGCGAGGGATGTGGATGCCCGTCTCCGAGTTGAGCAGGAACGAGTCGGTCAGCAGCTTCCCGCTCGACTTGGAGTGCGTGACGACCGCCTGGCGGAAGAACCGCATCTCTGCGAGCTGGCGCGCCGTGGGCTTTGGAGCGCCAGAGCAGTTGTCTGAGTGCTTCAAATTCATCGCCGAGATCTTCCAGTTCTTGGACTTCCAGCCTTTCACGAGCTGCACGAACCACAAACACTTTTCGTCCGAGCAGACGTACTTCTTGTTGCTTCCGCCGTTATTCTTCTTGCAGAGCTTGGAGCGCTTGCGCTGCACCACCAGCGTGAAGTCACTGATCGCCTTCGTCGCTTCCTTGCCAGTGCTCCATCGCATCTCGTGCGTGAGCTGGTACTTCGACACGTCGTCCACCAAGAGCGATCCAGACGGGTTGTTCTGTCCGAGCATCTGGGTCTCGTGGCTAGTGAACGCGTCGCCCCCATCGTGAAAGCCAGATCCCGATGTGGTGGCGCTGTTTGCAGCCGCAGCGCTCTTCATCGCCTGCGACGATTCTTTCTTGCGCGCGTTGAAATTGCACGTCTCGAGGCACTCCTTCGAGTGCAAGAGGTGGATCGACAGAACAGTGTACTGGTCGGTGTTCGACTGGTTCTCCTCGAGCACGACCATCCACTCGCAGTTCGAATTGCGGTGGTTCTGGCACACGGCGCGGCGCACAGTGATGGCTCTTCCCTGGTAGATCATCTGCGTGGGCTTCTCTGCGACAGCGCGCCGTCCCATTTGATGCGCGAGTGCTCGAATCGACGAGATCGCCTCTTTCCAGCTCATGAACGCCAGCCCGATGTAGAGATGCGAGCCGAGCGCGCCCGCATTTCCAGTCATCGCACTGTTACCGCCAGGAAGAGCAGAGTTTGGGTCGGTTGTTGACATGAGATTTGCTGGATTGGCGACACCAGCAGCCATCAGCTCTTCCTGCATCATACGCTGGAAAGAGCCACCACCGATATTAAGGATGCTGCTTGTAGGCGCGAAGCTGCTGGGAGCTGCCACTCCTGCTGTTGACGACAGCGACGATGCGGACTTCACCTCGGGGCAGTTGGTCTTGTGGTGCGTCGTGTTCATGCTCGAGATCTTCCACTTCTTCTCGCTCTTGATGTACGACAGCCGCACGAACCACTTGCACTCCGGCGCGCTCTCGCACTCCAGCACGACTACATTCTGCGACGACGACGACGATGGAGAGCTGCTCGTAGTCGTGCTGCTGGCACTCGCGGCTTCGTCCCCAGCGCTCTCGAGCGTGCTGTGCTCGTCGCCGATGGACGCGCTGCGTGGGGACCTGAGGGGCTTCTGCTGGATGCGCGCGCGGCGCAGCTGCGTCTGCTCTGCGAAGGTCTCGACCACCGCGACGGCGTCCGCGATCGTCACGAAGCGCTCCTCCTTGCGCAGCGCGAGCGTCAGTGGCGACGCTTGGGATGTCGAGGCGGCGAGCATGGAGCTGCTTGTTGCTGCTGCCTTTTGTCTTTGCTTTGGAGCGAGACTGCGACGGCTTTTGTCAAAATGAGCTCTCCACTTTTTCGCGCTTCGCCCCTTTTGAAGTCAAATTAAACCTTGTTTTGAGACGAGGTTTTGGAAACACTGAAAACCTCGATGGAGTGGGGTTTATTGGAAAAACCACAATCGAGCGAGGTTCTTTCGGGTCACTGAAATGGACGAAGCGCTAGTGACAGGTTCACTTAGTGACAGCTTTTGCTGTTGATACAGGACACAAAAGGAAAAAGACAGAATAATGACGATGACGCCAGCAGCAGAAGCGCGCGCAGCAGCAGCAAAATGCGTGTTTTGCTGCGTGAAGACGCTCGTTGAGATGCAGAACAGGATCATCTACAAGGTGGCGTGCCGGTGTGCTAGAGAAGCAGCAATGAGTTGCATTGCAACCGCAAAAGCGTCCGCTGAGCGTTCTCGCTGTGTGCTGCCATGGTTGCACAGGACGCGCGAGTATTTGGGATGGTCGACCGCAACCCGAGAGCTGCGACGCATCTGCTCGTGATCCCGCACCAGCACATCGCAAGCGTGAATGATCTGACACCAGAGCACGAAGAGCTATGTACGTGTGCGCTTGTGTCATTTGCGCTTTGTTTTGTTTTTGTTTTGACGCTTGAACGCTTTGATGTCTGCCTTCATGGGTTGTTGTTCCAGTGAGTCACATGATAACGACCGGAAAGCAGCTATTGGCGCAAGAAGGCATCACAGACCCATCTCAATTCCAGTGAGTGATGCTCGTTACCCAAAGAAGCCTGTTGGCCATACGCATCCACTTACAATCTGCACCTCTTGCCACCTTTTGTAGACTGGGCTTCCATCGACCGCCGTTCGCATCTGTCAAGCATCTTCACCTGCACTGCCTCGGGTACCCGTTCGTGCCGAGCTGGAATCGCTTTCGCTTCATAAAATCGTTTCTTCGCTCGTACGTTGACGCTGAGAGCGTATTGGCGTCGCTGCAGTCGCCACCAGAGTCGTCATGACGCAGAAATTGCGCGCTTGTACAATGGAAAACTAGGATAAAAGCGTCCGTGTTTGGTTATTACGATCTCCCTCTCTGTCTCGCACACGTGCCGCTGCGCTCGTTTCAAATAGACGCTGCATTCTTTCTTATTCGTACGATCCGGACTCAATAAACTTAAATTGGTGACCCTGCGTGCTCTGTGGCTTGGTCTTCACCACGTACTTGTTCACGCGGATGGACTTCATGAGCCCCTCCGACATCTCGCGGAACGTCTCCTCGAGGCTCTCGACCACCTCGTTGTGCGAGTTCATCATCTTCTGCAGCGCCTCGGTGTTCTTCTCGCGGGGCTTGTCGGTCATCAGCTGCCGATCGTCGTCCTCCATCTCCGGGTCCTCGCGCGTGCGCAGCAGCAGCGGGATGTCCGCGGGGTTGGGCGTCGCCATGCGCGGCACGCACGCAAAGTGCTGCAGCAGATCCGGGATCTCCTCGTTCATGTTCTCCAGCTGCTTGGCGATCACCATGTATTGACTCAGCAGCTCCGGCCTAAATCGGTCGGTTTGAAGGAGTGAGCACATTCGCACAAGGAAAGCAACCGAAATCCAGTCAGCATACTGCGCGAACAAAAGTGGCGCGAAAGGGAGACAGCAGCACCACCTTACCAGGTGCTCGCAGGGTTCCACGCCAGGTTGTGCTCCAGGCGCGCGACCGTGTGGCGCAGGTGGTCTGCGCGCGCGCGGATGCTGCTCAGCGCTCGCTCCACATCGCCTCCGCCTGCTCCAGATTGCATCTTTGCTGTTGTTTTGTGTGAGCAAAGTCGCCAGTGTGTGTTTGTTTTTCACCAAAACTCACACGGTCTACTGCACGCCACATATTATTCACACGAGGAACCTCTCACGATCCTTCAGAACTGATGCGCTGATGACCACATCAACAAGTGCTTGAATCAAGTGCGGACGCGCAATCGACGCCGCTGACACCGTTCACGAAGCCGCTGTCAGCATATAGCGCATGGCTTCCGCCGAGTCCCAGTCTCTCTGAGTATGTCTGTGCGTGTGTCTGTTGCATTCGTTGTTGTAAGGTGGGTGGTTCATTATATTGATTTGGAAAGCACTGCTACAGGTGTCGCACGTTGCTCAACGTACCCAGCAGGTCGCAGCAATAGCAATAGTCGTAAAACGGGAACGGGTATTGAAGGAAGGAGAATGGAGAAATGTATCGGGGGCTGCTCGACAAGTGGCGGCTTTCTCGCTGCATCTCTCACAGCGCTTGATAGACGCTCTGGCGGTGGAGATGATCGCAGCATGCTGCGAAGAAGGAGCGATGACCTAGTTACAGCCGCAGTTGTTGTTGCCACTCTTATGGGTGTCTTCTGAGAGCTGCTGGAAATGGACAATAATAGAGGACGCTTCTTAGACACCACACTCAAAAAGCGCAAAGGCAGTTTGAGACCTCTCGGAGACGTACCGTCGCGCCTTTCGGACGGCTCGTGTCGCCGACCATCTCTCGGATCGTGATGAGCTCGGATGCCATCGTGAGAAAGGCTTCTTCGACATTTTGCGCATTCTTCGCACTGGTCTCGAGGAACGGGATTGCCAGACTGTCTGCGAACGCCTTGGCGGTCTCGTAGGACACCGCTCTATTCTCACTGATGTCGCTCTTGTTGCCGACCAGCAGCTTGCATGTGCCTTCGCTCGCGTACCGGTTCACCTCATTCAGCCAGTCGCTCACATGATCAAACGACTCCTGCGCTCGTCATCAACAACAAAAGTAGAGCGGTGAGGCAACGCATTCGTGATAACATCTCGCCAACCTTGTTTCCATAGAAAAAAGCGCCAACCTGGCTGGTGACGTCGTAGACCATGATGATCCCATCGGCGCCTCGATAGTACGCGCTCGTGATCGTTCGGAATCGCTCTTGACCAGCAGTGTCCCACTAATCCAGTCGACGCACACACCAATAATTAATGATCACGATACCAACAGATCCATGGTGCCAAGTCCAACGGAGCTTTCGTACAATTTGCAGCTTGACGGTTTTCTTGTCGATCTTCACCGTGCGGAATCTCTGTAGATAAAGCATATCGAACGCCGTCAGAATCACACTTGGCAGTTCGCGTCGACTGGGATGACGCACTTCAACTCACAAAATCCACACCGATCGTCGTGATATAACTCTCTGTGAACGCATCATCCTGTGAGCAGAGCCAGCAACCAATTCAATCATCAGCGTCTGCAGCAAGCGACACCTTATCAAGCCACAGTCAGTCTATCTGAAGAGGCACGCATTCATACCGCAAAGCGCAAGAGCAGGCAGGACTTTCCGACGCCCGAGTCTCCGATGAGCACCAGCTTGAACAAATGATCGCTTCAGTTGCATCACACGCACACACGCACATCCAGTCAGTAAGCGAGCCACCCACCGAATGCAGCTACATTGAATACATGGACGCCAAAGCAAAGCCGCTGCTGCATGAAGAGCCACGCGTCGCTTGAAGGAGTGCGAGAGCGAGAGAGAGAGAGAGGGACAACACGTACTAATCTCTCGACATGGCGGACGCGTGCGCTGCTGGCTGCTTGGACGGGTCTCAGGCGCGTGTGCACGAGTGACGGAAGGCGCAGATGGGCAAAGAAGAGAGGTGGAATGAGTGCGCGTGGGTGTGCGTGCGTTCAGGGTGGCGAGTGAGCGAGCGTGGGTTCGAAGAGACTCTTGCTCTCGCTCTTGTTCGCGATCTGCTCGAAAGTTAAAGTTCTGTCAGTCGCTTTTTCTGCACACACTTTCTTCCTCAGTATCCTTAGCAACTTCCACCTTCTCGCAAACCCCTCTGCAACGCGATATGCGTGGCTTGAGTGGTTTCTATCTGTATTGCGAGGATATACTTTCAAAAGGTCACGTCAGATACAGACTCGATCAGCAATGTGCAGCTTTCCGTTTCACATAAACATTCGCAGGTTTCGGACAGAGTGATGGTCGGAATGTATTTTTAGCCAATTGCAGCTGCTCCAGATCACATTGTGAGTCCTACTGTGGATCGCCCCAGATCACACTTGACTTGTCTGCACACTTGTCCACCACCTCAACTCGATTCGCGATCCGCGATTCACGACTCAGTCAACAAGCAAGCGCAAGCGAGCAAAGATGGCGCCAATGCAGCTCTCGGAGGACGCGTGCCGCGTGTGCGGCAAGGAAGACGACGAGGAGTTCCTCGTGCTCTGCGACGGGTGCGACAAGCCCTTCCACACCATGTGCCACGTCGGCTGCGTCTGCTGCAACCAGAAGCCCAAGAACTCGTTCAACCGCAAACCCGCGGTGCCTGAAGGAGACTGGTTCTGCAAGTTCTGCGCCGGCCACCTGCCTGCTCTCAGTACGTTGCAGCCTTGCTCATTTGCGACTAATGCAAGTGAGACTTAAGAAGGGGAGGTACTTGCTGATGGTGCGACTCTCTGTGCTCATACTGACATTGTATGTTGTGGTGCTGTAGAGGGAGGCGCGAAGCCAGTGTCGTCGATCTTCGCGTGGGGAGACAATGAAGATGGACAGGTACGCAGTTGAAGTTGCACAGGTGATACCAGCTGAGCTCTCGGGATATTCACAAACACACATGGATGTGTTCTGTCGGCATCTTTCAGCTCGCTCTTTCAGACAAAACCGACGTGAAAGCTGTGTGGACGCCAGCGAAGGTGCACGACCTGGACGCAATCGGCGTGCTGAAGATCGCGTGCTGCGAAACCGCGACGATCGTGCTCGCCAATGACGCGAATCTGTACTCTGCCGGTACCGGTGGCGTGGGTCAGTTGGGACACCAAGACATGGTGCACGAGAAGCTGACCAGGTTCCGCAAGGTAAGCGAACAAAGAACGCCTCCTGATCCGTTGTCATTGTGGCACAGAATGGAAGATGAGTGGGTGGGTGTGCCCTTATAAAACGATTTCCTACTGTAGATCGAGACAATGACGGAAGACAAGCGCTCCAAGGGCGAAGGAAGGTTTGTAATCTGCACAGGTGTTAGCCCTGCTCAGTCCACGAAACCAGACTCCGGGTTCTAATTCATCTTGAAATGCGACTTTGTCAGATTTGACCAGCTGGTCGCCGGCCGCGACTTCGTTGCTGCTCTCACCACCCAAGGTCACGTGTACACTTGGGGCAATGGCGAGTTCGGGCAATTGGGTCACCAGGAGAACAAGGTGAAGAAGACCCCAAAGAAGATCTCCGCTCTGCGAGAAATGGAGATCCCGGTGGAACTCGTTGCATGCGGGTACGACTTCACGCTGTTCACGTCCAAGGAGTCCGACGACGACAGTCAGTTCAACACGCAGAAGCCCGGTGTGTTCATGAGCATGGGCTCCAACGCGCAAGGTCAGCTTGGCGACGGCACTGGCAAGAACCAGTGGGTTCCTCAACTCTTGAACAAGGACGGCTCGAGTTACACCAGTGCAAGTACATCCGTGCGTCACTATCCGTTCGTATAGCCAGAAGGTTTCTCACACGTGGTGGTGGTGCTGTTGACGCTGTGATAATAGCCGGCGAACGCAGACATTGATGACCCGCAGGAGTTCCTCCTCGGTCGCGATCTTCGCATCCTGGTGGCTGGCAAGTCGCACGCCGCTGCCGTTGCGACCGGGTAAGTCACACCTAGCTGTACAATTTTAGTGCGTGTGTTGCGCGTTGTGGTTGGTGAGCTCACGCTTGGTTGACTTTGTGATTGCAGCACCAAGAGTCTCTGGACGTGGGGCTACGGAGAGATGGGTAAGAAATGTCACCACTTGCTCGCTCATCGTTTCTTTTTTCATTATGAAGATGATCGACTAACTTGTTCAGCTTGTGCAATTAGGTCAACTCGGTCACCCGAAGCCTGCTCCGCAACCTGGTCAGTCCAAGTTCTTCCGCTCTCAGTTCCGCGTGCCTCGTCCTCGTTTCGTCCAGGTAAGGGGAGCCATGACACCAGTAACGACACCGCGAAAACTGGTGCTGTGGGTTACTAAATATGACTTTATGGACTGAAACCTCATTGACAATGGACACAGGCGTTCAAGAACGAGGTGGTTGCGCAAGTCGCGTGCGGTGGTCAGCACACGCTCATTCTTCTGCAGGACGGGCGTCTCTTTGGCATGGGGGACAACACGTACGGACAGATTGGTGTGAAGCTGGATTCCACCACCGAGTCCAAGGCGATTGAGTCGCCAGTCCACATCGCGCACTTCGACAGCAGCAGTAGTTCAGGCAAGCTCCTTCAGATCGCTTCCGGCGACGAGTTCTCGGTTGCACTGACAGGGAGCGGAGAGGTGTTTTCGTGGGGACGCGGTCAGTATGGTCAGCTTGGGTTGGGAGAGAAGCAAGTTGAGCCATTGGACACGCCAACCAAGATCCCCGATCTGCCAAAGATCCAGAAGATCTTCACTGGTCCAAACCAAGTATTCGCCATCGAGTTCACCGACGGTACGCAACTGCGTAGCTGTCAGTGCTTTTCAAGCTGCACAACTCATCCGTTTGGCTAACTTGGTTGGACTTGATTCACAGAAACGCTCCCGCCGCCAGTCCACACGACGAAGGCTCCTGGCGGCACCGCCGCGAAGAAATCACCAAAAGCAGCGGCAGCTGGCAAGAGAGGCGCGCCAGCCAAGGGCAAGAGCACGACGACCGCGAAGAAGTCGCGCAAGTGAGAGAGAGAGAGAGAGAGATTCGCGTTGGGGTTCCAGCTGTTGCCTCGTTGCTTCTCTCCCGCTCTGCTATAGCGGAGCAGACAGACTTCCAACACAGACAAATACAGAACGAACAGAGCAGTACTAGCGAGTGAGTCACTAGTGTCAAAAGAGATGCGGTCAGTGGACATACGCAGCAGCTGATAAGAAGCAAAGACAATCTTAGGCTAAGCCAAATTGGCACCAACCTTGATGTCCACTTTTTGTCAACGAAAGTTGAAGCTGTCTGCGTGAAGGTGCCGCGAAGGTTGCTTGAACAGACATGTTTTCAGATATATCCGTACTTTATGTGTCTATCACAGTAGAACCACAGCAGCAGTTTCAAGCGACAACAGAGCTGATGTCCTGTTATTTAGTGTGGCATTTGAGAGCTTTTGAGAAAGCGATCACGCGTGGCGTTGTCGGCGTGACAGGTGGCCGTGTGTGCGCGTGTGGAGAGTAGAAGGAAGCCCCCTTCACTATTGACACCAAGAGAGAGAAAGAGAGAGAGAGAGATAGAGATATGAATCAGCAGCAGTTCGCGACCTACAGCCACCCGTCCGCGCAGCAGCAAATGTACGCGGCGGCGCGCACGAACTCGGGGTACGGTCAAGCGAGCCAGTTCGCGTCCGTGGGCAGAACGACGAGCATCTCCATGGCTCCTGGCAGCGGTGGTGGTGGTGTGCCTCCGATCTACGTGTGGACGCCGCCGTCGCCCCAGGAGCACCAGTACTACGACGTGCTCTTCTCGGTCGCAGATGAAGAGCAGCGCAATGCGATCGGCGGGCGGCTCGCCGTCATGTTCTTTTCGAGATCGAATGCGGATAAGCAGATCCTGCGAGAGGTATGGCTTTGATTGCGCCGCTACGTACTTTGTATTCAGTACGTAGTAGATGATGCACTCACATCCACTGTTCATGTGGTTGCCGATGTGTGCGTGGACTACTGCAGATCTGGAACATCGCCGACTCGCAGCAGAAAGGAGAGCTGTCGCGCAACGAGTTCTACGTCGCGATGCGGCTAATCAGCATGGCGCAGCGCGGCGAGGCGATCAATGTGCAGCGCTTCTTTGAGCTCGCGGCGACGCCATTCCCGCTCCCGGCACTGGAAGGCGTGCCTCCGCCACTGCAGCAGCAACCGATGCCGACTATGCCGATGGGAGCAGGCGGCTTTAGTAGCGGCGGTGCTCCCATGGCTCCTCCTGCACCAGTGAGAGGAGGAGGGTACGCTGTCACAGACGAAGAGAAGACTCGATACGACGCCATCTTTGCGCAGTACGACGCGGATAACGACGGCTTTTTGCTCGGAGGCGAGGCTGTGAACCTCTTCCAGATGTCGGGGCTCGATCGAATTGTAAGAACAATGCGGTTCTGACTCGCTCTCTCGTTTGGCAAAGAGGTCTCTAATATGGCAACTGGTGTGATCTTGCAAATATGAAGGCGCTGCGAGAGATTTGGGCACTCGCGGACAGAGGACAGGACAGCAAGCTCGACGTGAAGGAGTTCTACGTGGCGATGCACTTGATCGTGTGCGCCAGCAAGCGAGGTCTCCCAGTGCCGCCGCAGCTTCCGCAAGAGCTCATCGACTCGGCATTCGGGGTGTCGCGGGGGTCGTTCACTTCAGTCACGGGCATGCCGCTACCAAATGGAGATTTCGCTGGCGCTGGTGTTGGGAGTGGAGCGCCGTCGCGAGGCGGCTCGATTCACTCGAGCTCAAGCAGCTTGCCGTCTGCGCAACAAGAGCAGAGCGCGGACTCTGATGGTGATCCTTTCGCGGGTTTATCCCCTGCAAAGGACGCACAAGCTCCAAGACTGGGGTCGTTCTCTTCAGCGGAACAGCCGCAGCAACCGAGTAGCTCCATCCCAGTCCCTGAACACCAGGGCTCTTTTCACGGCGCGAGTGGGATCCAGCAGCCCACGCCACCGGGCTCTGCGAGAGGAAGCTTCTACGGCGTCTCGGTTCCAACTACCCCCACTCAAGAGAACCACAGCGGCGCAGGAGGATTCGAGCGAACAAACTCGTCGTCAATGGGCAGCTTCTCCTCTGGAGCGCACATCCCAGCGACGCCTTCAGTACCAAGCTATGAGGCACCTGGCGGGATGATGAGCCACCACAATGTTGCTGCTGCTGGTGCTCCTGTCCACGGTGGTGGTATGATGATGGGAGGCTATGGTGGCGCACCACCGCCTCACATGATGGTTGGTGCTCCACCAACAGCAAAACCGTTTTTGAGCGACGAGGAAGAAGTGCAGACAGTGCGCGAGCTTGAGCAGCAGAACGACGAAGTGGCAAAGACGCTGGCGAGCATCGAGAAGAAGCAGAACGCGATCGAGACGCTCGCTGAGAAGTTGCGTGAACTGGACCAGCTGCGCCATGATCTGGTCGCGCTCGCAATGAAGCGAGAGAGTGTGCGGGCTGCTAATAACGCAGCCGCGACATCTTCTTCGCCTCTGTCCTCCGCAGGTGAAAACTCGACCGAGATGCAGACAAAGCGCGTGGTCGAGAAGAGTTTGCAGGATCTGATCGATGGCGAGAAGCAGAACGTGCAGAAGCTGCAGCACGACCTCTCGGGACTGGAGAATGAGCTCCAGAAGTCGTTGAGCTCCCCAGATCCAGTCTCCCATGGAGGGCAAGGAGCCGACTTTCCCTTTGCTTCTTCGTCGATCCAGGTCACCAAGACGTCATCCTCGTCGTCCTCGTCGTCCTCGTCTGCATTTGCCGCACCGACGACTCAAACCAGCTTCCACGCACTGCCTACGACCACAGGCTTTGACTCGTTCGGCGACTTTGGCGGCGCGAACCCAGCAGGAGTGTTTTCTTCCTCATCGTCGAACGCGTCAACGCCCGCAGCTGCCGCTGTCACTGCGACGTTCGACTTTGCGGCGCCGTCGCCCGCCAACTCGACGAGCAGCAGCACGTTCGAGTCGTTTGGCGACTTTGGCTCGAAACCGGCGACCGCTTCTTCTTCTGCAGGGATGACAGCGGCGACCACAGCCTCTTCGACGCCCAGCAGCTTTGACGCGTTTGCGAGCTTTGACTTCAGCTGAGCTGCTGGAAAACAAGCAACTTGGTGGCAATAAATGAGCTGATCCCAATTATACACTACAGCTTACACGAACGCAAAACTCGGAGCGAGACCGCATCAAGAACCCATCTTTCAAATAAACAGCCTGGAGAAACTGTCGTTCTGCACAACAACAATCACCCTAAAAGTGCATCGCTTCCGGGGTAGGTTACGTTGTTCCACGTCAGTTCAGGGATGAGAGAACCTAAATGGCGTGGCACACACTCTTCCATACCTGTGACGTGTGACAAACTAACAATACAAAAAAGCTCCAAATTGCTGTTTTGTCTTGAAGCGTCGCTCATTTCCGTTTGCAGTTTGCTGCAGCACGAAAGTGTCATTCCTCGCTGGCACAGTGTCACAGCGAGCAGCATTGCACCATGGTGAGCGCCGCGGAGGCGCTTCGGTCGGCGCTGCACGAGGGCGTGCTGGAGAAGCGGAAGCGCACGGGCGGCTGGAAGAAGAAGCAGTTCGTGCTCACGCCCGCGCGCTGGCTCTACTTTGACTCGATCGAGTCGTCGGACGCCACAGCGTCGCTCGCGACCTCCGAGATCCTCAAGGTGCAGTGCAACGAGCAGGACGCGGCACAGCGCAGCTTCTTCCTCGTGCTCTACAAGACGAAGAAGGAGTACCGCGCGCTCGACGCCGAGGACCGCGACGCGTGGATCCAGGCGCTCGAGTCGGTCGCAGCGCTCAAGATCGACGCCAACAGTGGCAGCAGCAGCAGCAGAAATGGGCTCACGATAGACCCAGAGGCGCGCGATGGTGGCGGCTTTATGAGCAGCGAGAAAGAGGGCTCTTCGAGCGAGGCAAGCTCGGCGCTGCTGCTCGGACCGAATGGCATCGACCTCACGATGCTCTGCGAGCAGATGAGGAAAGCGTTCTCGTGGCAGATCCAGATCAGCAAGTCGTTCACCGCGAAGGACGTGATCGAGTTTGCGAAGAAGCAGATCCCCGACATCGCGCATGGCCACGTGTTGCAGATCGGACAGGACCTGGTCGACAGCAAGCTCATCGTGCCGCTCAAGTCGCACGTGTTTGACGAGAACGAGTTGGGACGGTTCAAGTTCTATGAGACCGCGACTCAGAAGCAGCCGCGCAACCACCTGGCGATGCGCGCGCAGTCGATCTCGGACCTCATGGGCAACTCGAGCTTCAACGCGCGCAAATACGCCGAAGACTTTCTGAAAAAGCACTCGAGCGAGAAGATCGACGTCCACTGCAAGAAGCTCGTCGTCCAGAAAGTAGGAGGGGTTCATTTTGATGGAAATCGAAAGTCTGCCACAAGCCTTGCTTGCAAGCTAATCTCTTGATATGTGACTGGCGCCTGCAGGAGCAAACGATTGAAGAGCTCAAGGAGGAGATCAGCGCCAACTACACGTCGTTCATCCTGGCCACGACGGAGATCAAGCGCATGGAGAACAGCGTCTCGCAGCTCAAGACGCTCGTCCTGGACTGCAAGCGCTCGATCCAGTGCCTCAAAGGAGTGTCGCTGGACATTTCCGCAGGTGCCTTAATGCTCGTTTTGTCTGTGTGTGTGCGGACTTTGTGTTGCTCACTGTCATCTGTGCTCTTTGTGTTGCTAGTGAAAAAAGAGACTCCGGGCTACGAACTCGCCGAGAAGAGAGCAGGCGAGCGCGCAAGGAGCACGGCGCTCGACCTGTTCATCTACGACCTCGAGGTGTTTCTGCACGAGCGCGACTACGAGGCGTTCTCTCGGCTGCTGCTGGAGCACAGACAGAAGCAAAGCAAGAACGACAATGTGGAGAGCAACGTGTCGGACCAGCAGCAGCAACGAGTTCGTTCTAACTTCCTTGTGTCTACCCACTCTCTGCTGCATTCGAGGCTAAACAGGGCTCTTTGTTGCACTGTTTATCTACAGATTGACGGACTACAACAGCAATTCGTTGGGAGACTCGTCGAGGAGTTCAACTCGTCGATGCAGACATCGGAGCGCATGCACAAGAAAGAAGACCACCTCAAGTTCCTCATTCAGCTCGGCGAAGCCCACTTGGCGACAGAGATGTGTCTGCAGAACTACTCTGTGCGCATCGCATTGCAACTGCGCCACGTCCCGTCCTATGGCAATGCGCTCAACTATGTGATCAACCTGTCGCGCACGTTCTTCACGTCGCTGCTTGTGTGCTACGAAGACTACGAGCAAAGGTGCGATTGCTGTGGGTGTATCCTGGCTAATTGGTGTCACTGAATGACACATCTCTGACTCTGTCCTGTATTATGTGGCGCTTAGCTTTCGCGGTCAGAAGAGCGCGCATTTCATCTCGCTCACCGTCTGGATCTCAGCCCAGCTCGAGCGGTTCGCGAGCGAAATCATTTGTCACATCTTCCCAAACGACCTCCGCGCTCGCTCTTCTTCGTCTTCAAGATCACCCGGGAGCTCGTCAAATTGCGTGGCGATCGACGTTCCAGAGTTCAAAAGCGTCACAAAGTACGTCTCGAGCGCGCTCCGGTATGTGTTTTACGGATCTCGGCAGCTCGAGCTCGCGGGATTGCCGACAGCACATTGCCTGGCTCCACACCTTGTCAAGGGACTCGTGTCTTTTCTCGGCAGCTACGGAAGCTCCATCAAAGGGACGATGAAAGAGGAGATCAAGCGCGAGCGCTGGGAGATGGTCGAGCGCACGATCCGCGACACGGAGAGCAAGCGCGACTGCGAGATCATTCTGACGCAGAGCGCGCGCTCGTTCTACAGCATGGTGCAGCAGTTTTTGCGAGACGTACAGCGCGTGCTGAACCCGTCCTGCGCCACTTCCTAGTGCGTTTACGTTGGTGATCCTTGCCTGCATGGATTTGGTATTTGAACCCCATGGCAAACCGCATTTGTGCTAATGCTGCTCGGATGTTTTTCTTGTGTGCAGTTTGCCGGAGGTTCACGAAGCAGTCGTTCTCGAAGCCGATGAACTACTGGTTCAATACACTGTCGAGGTGAAGAAGTACCTGGACAACCCGAAGATGTCGGGCTCCTTGCGCTTGAAGCAGGCGGTCAGTATCTTGACAAACGTCGCGTACATTCACGACGACTGCGCCGCGCGGTCGACGCACATCCTCCAAGAGTATTTGCCGAAAGCCGCGCTCCAGAACCGAGACGTCGATATCGAGGTATAGAGTGTGTGCTTGGAAATGGTAGTCGTGGTTCTCACAGCCTTCGAAACTGCTGTTGTTGTTATTTTGTCGGCAGAATGCGGCATTTTGGGAAGATGTCGTCGAGGTCGGCGTGAAGCGCTGTGCGCAGTCCATTTTGAAAATGTCGATCCGCTGGCAGGAGCTGGATCTGTCCGAGGAGCCCCTCCCGGATGTGAGAAAAGACGGCGTGAAGACGATCTTTGTCGAGACGCTGATGAAGGAGCTCGACGGCGCGTCGAACGACCAGCTCGAGAAAGCGCTTCGTAAGTATCGCAAGCGGTGCATTCGCGGTGCGCAGGAAAGAGCAGCGACAGAACAGCGAGGAGAAGATGAAGAGAATGGAGAGTATGCCCCCGCTGATGACGATGATAACGAAGACCGGGTGCTTTTGGCGACAATGGTCTTGGAAGCCATGCTCCGCGAGATCAAAGAGGACGAGACGTGGTGGCAGCTGTTGCGGAGAAGCGGCGGCAAGGGTGACAGGCGGATAGGATACGGCGGCATCAACAAGTTCATCGCCGAGCTGCGGGTCGTGAGCCAGAGCGTGCAGGCGAGCAGAGCGATCGAAGGCGAGTGCGATGTGGTGATCAAGAAGATCACGGAAGTGTACCAGCAGTTCCACCCCGAGAAGAAGGACGTGCAGGCGACCAAGGACTGGATGCAGGGGTACATGGCGCTCTGCATGCTTCCGCAGCAAGATCCAGGTTCTGTCGTCCCTTCCTAGAGCCAGCGACTGAGCGTTTAGTACTTTGTGCTTTGTGATCGGATAGAGATTGGTTCCACGCAGCGAAAGACTCGGTACCTGAATCGGCAGTATTAGCAGTAGAGAAAGGATTTCCCATTCCACACTTTATTGTTTGTGTGATGACAGATCGGTGGAACCGCTGCTTGTCAGTCGGTAAGGTGAGGAGCTCCGTCTGGTGCATGCGGCTCACTGTGACGGCCAGGCAGCAGAACAGCAGCACAAAGAGAGACCACAGGTCAGTTCTGAGCAAGATCATGACGTCTCAATCAAGTACCACCTCACCGTCGCGGATGTTGCGCAGCCAGTTGTCCAAGAGTCCGAGCGACTGGTTCGCCATGGCAGCGCGCACACCACCGCAGCCGTAGTGGCCACACACGATAATATCCTTGACCTTGAGGTGCTCGACCGCGTACTGGATGA
>JAASFO010000379.1:0-23439 GCA_023333815.1 Globisporangium recalcitrans
ATGCAGAAGTCACCTCGCTGTTCTCGATCCGATGAGAGCCTCCAGTCACAGGTGTTGCACTGAGGAGGATGCTCGATCTGCGCTTGTTGCTGATGGGGCGAGGGATGAGCTCCGTGTCCTTGTAGTGCGCGTCGTCGCGGCTGCGGATCCTGCGGTAGGACTTGGGCTGCGTGCGCGCCGTGAGGATGCGGTCGCACTCTTCCTCCATGTAGTTGCCGAGGCTGTAGATCGGGATGCCCATCTCCTGCACGCCCTGCATGCGCGCCAAGTGGCGGTAGACGCTCGAGTTGACCTGGTGCTCGTGCTCCGAGCGCATCTCAAAGACGAACGGGTCGAGGCACTGCTGGAAGATGTCCGCCTCGTTCTTGATCGTGTTGAAGCGGATGTGCTGCTTCTGCTGGCGCACGCGGTCGGGCGAGAGCTGCGCGATGCCCAGCTGCAGCGCGGCCTCGTGCAGTCGCTGGCGCTCGCGGTTTTCCTCGTAGGACGCTGTCTGAAAAGAGCACAGAAGGACGGTGGGGGAGACACAAGTCGACTGTCAGACTGCTTGACGCCTGATAGGATGCAAATGTTGGTCGTGGTGCATAGTTGGATTGCGCGTACCATTTCGTTGGATTGCTCGACGAGAGCCTGGTACGCCTTGACAAGCGGAGACGCGTCTCGTCCACGTTGAAGCTGAAGCTGCTTGCCTTGACTGGGAAGCTGCACCATCATGCATAACACACATACTCATCGATACAACTCGGTACTTGGTTGCTACAATCTAAAGATGACATCCGAGCGTACCTGTCGCGGCGACTGGACGGTCGGAGACATCGATGGCACCTCCGGAAGAAACTTGGCGTTGCTGCTATTGCTGGCGCTTGTCGTCGCCGCTGGTCGAGATGGTTTTCCGGCGTTGAGAGGTCCAACCACCACTCGGATACTCGTGTGCTCTCCTCTCCCTGCTGTTGCTGCTGTTGCTGGTATCAGTTGTCGTCGACTCGGGTCTTCTCAGATGGAGATCGGTGTTTCGAAGGCGGCGGACGAAGCTCCAGGCACTCACCTGCTTCAGCCCAGGGACTCGGAGCGGACCGGAACAACTGGGATTTGACCAAAGGATCAAAGGGTTTTGTAAGGTCATGGCAGTCAGTCAGTCGCCAAGCTCTCGAGCGATGCTAATGCAAGTTCAGTGTCACGAACATGGGGAAAACAGAATTGCTCATTCCAACCTCGAGTTCGTCGACGTCGTCCAAGGCGAACCCGTCGTCGAAGGAGCCCTGGGAGCGGGGTGGGACACGATGGTCGAGCATGCTGGGGAGGGGAATCACTCAGAGGCGCCTTCTTTCGAGACAACGCGTGTACGCCACCAGCGGTCGAGTCATGCGCAGAAGAGACGACATGTGAGATCGCTGTCAGTCGTAATGGAGCTGATATATAAAAATATATGTGCGCACATTTCCCAATCTTACCTTCATCTATCAATAAGATTGGCATGCAAATGCTGCCAGTCCACACGACAGACACTGGCAGAGTACCACAATGCGAGCTGCTCGAAGGACATACTCGTGCGTCCCCTGCAGCGAAATCACCACTAATCAAAGCACATACGACGTTTGCATTGAGAAGTGGGGCAACTTGTTCGGCTGCAAACTATTTGTGACGCTCCCTGGTGTCTGCATGCTTCATTCCGACTCACTTAGAAAAGCTAAGACTGGAACGGTTTGTCAGTATCAAAACCGACCCATTCCTCACTTTGAAAACGACACTGCGCACACTGGTGCCGTCACCAGAAACTGAGAGTTCGCCTGACCAGAACAGCGTGTGTGTGTGTGTGTGTTTTCTGTTTATCTTGTTGACGTCGCTGTGGGGAAATTGAAGGCGTCGTGTGGCGTAATAGCTGGATGGATTGCCGCGACTTTGAAGAGCGACGAGCGGGAGGGAGGGGGCTTGGGGATAAATACTGGAAGCCGCTTACGACGACATGTTGAACTCCTTCGTGTCCAGCACTTTGCGGCCACACATGGTGCAGATTCCTGTGGGTAAGATCGCAATACCAGCAGAAACAGGTCGTATTGAGTCACACGCACTCGTAGTAAAATGGTTCACTGCGGGTGCGATCACGGACGCCCGCACTGAAGATACCACGTATGCACGCGCACCTTTCTTATACGCGCACTGGTTGCAGTAGTGCGCGTTCTGCGCCGCCTTGCACTTGCAGATCCGGCATTTCCTCTCCATCGGCGTAAAGCTACAGCATCCCATCAAACGATCACAGGCATGAGTGAATGCCTGAGCTGCTTGTCATCATCTCTCTCTCTCTCTCTTCTTTCTCAGCTCCACGCACCGCTCCGCGCGCTTCTTGAGCAGCTTGTTGCCGCCGATCTTGCGGCCGCCGTCCTTGCCGCCGGTCGTGTTGCGCGCGCCGTCCGTCCACTTGTCTGGCACCACGAGCTTCGAGAGCTTCTCTTCGCATCGGTCGCACACCATGACCTTGATGATCACTTTGCTTCTTCTTCTGTTTGAGCTGTGAAGACTGAGAGCGGGTGAGCACAAAGTCGACATTCTCACACCCGATAAGTAGTCATTCTTGGATGAAAGCATGCATTTTGTAGACTTTACGATGAGACAGATAAACGATCGTTGTGAACAGAGTGAGGAAGAACGCGTACTATGTCGACAATGCTCTCAATTGGAAATGGCACCTGGAAGAGAAGAGAATGAAAGTGCGTGTGCGTTGGAGATGCAAATGCGCTAGGCGCAGTGTGTTCTTAATCGACAATAGAGGGGAAAAGAGGTCTCTACCTACATATCTATAAATCGTCCATTTCCGTCTCCACTGGGTGAGCAGGCGTGTACTTCTCGACGGTCTTGCCAGCGCCAGCGTCGGCTTCCTTCTGTGTGTACTGCTGCTGCGCGACGTCCTTCATTCGTCGCTTGTGCACTTTCGTCTTGAGGTGCACATCGCGGGTCTTGGCGTCGATGAAGTGGCGTCCGCACGGCGTGCAGTAGAACTGGCCGAGACTGTTATTCATGATAGTTCACGACAGACAATCAGCAAATGAGCATTCCAATACTCACATCGCTGTAGATGCACGCAAGCATAACCACAACGCACCCTGGCAGATCTTCATCCTTCTCAAACGTCATTGGCACGCCCTTGAGCTTCTCCGCCTTCAAGTCATCCTATTGCAGTTGATCGCACAGAAACGAACAATCATCGCCACCATCAGCACAGAGCATCAAAAGCCGAACTCTTTTGGGGCTGCATGCAACAAAACGCACCTGGATCTGGTCGATGTCGCGCGCGCGGCTCTTGGTGGCGTGCGAGCGCTTGTAGCCCTTCTTCTTGGAGTGGAGGTTCTTCTTTCCGGTCGTGCGTCCGGCCATCGCTGCGGTTTCTACTGCTTCTGCTGCGTCGTCCTGATGCTGAAGCTGCTGCTGTCGTTCGAATGAGCTGCTTGCGTCCTTTGCTTTTGTTGACACACAATTTTGAGGCTCTCAGATTGGCTAAAACTCGATGTCAACCTCTTAGACCTTTGATTGGTCGAAATGGCTCTCCCGTTTGTCTTGATTTTTGTAAGCAATGAGGAACCACCTCTTTATAGTTTATAGAGGCTCTCCATTTGACTTCATTTCAGTGAGGAAAGAGGGAATATCAGTTTCAGCTAATTTGGTTGGAGGAGAATCCGTGCACGTTCGTATCCATTCACTAAAGCACTGATGTTTGAGTCAGTTAAGAACATGCAGGACAAAGCTCAGCAGCACCTCAAACGCTGATGTGTCCACCATCAAAGTGAAGCCATTTCAACCAGGATCAGTACTTGAACGAGCGCTGCACCAGCTCGCGTCGAATCGTGTCCTTGAGCGACTGGAAGATCGTAGGGAACGCCATGACGTCGCGCGGGTTCGAGTCCACCCAGAGCTTGTTGAAGCGCGTGAAGATCGTGCAGTAGAGCTCGTGCAGCGCGAGCAGCCCTTGCTCCTCCGCGGCGGTGTCCTCGCTCGCCGATAGGTTGACGTTCGCGTGCGAGTACAGCTTGAAGTCAACGAGTCGCTCGCGAATGAGATCCGTCATGAACCTGCGTGCATCGAATGAGCAGCAGCAGTCGGTACTCTTTGGCTATGTGTGTATGCATTGGAGTCATTCATCGTTCCGAGCCTTACCCCGTGATGTTGATGCCGGTCACTGAGAACGGATACCATCGCGTCGGGTGGTTCGATTCCGCCAGGGCACTAAGCACAATGAGCATTGCACGGACAGTTAAGTATCAATCGCACCACATAGGAGCAGGCTGCAAATAAGGGCGTACGCTTGAGCTTCGACTGGGTACTTCGCGCTAAAGTGGACGAGCTGGGTGAGCGACAGAACCCCCATGCCACGGAAATCCGACATTGGGTCCGTTCCTGCATACACACAGAAGTTGTTAGCATTTTGAACTGTGAGTTCAAGACACCCCCGTAAACGACGAACAGCATAAGCATTCCATTCATTCGTACCTTGAAATCCGATTTCGCCCCACTCTTTCGTGATGCGACCACCGCTGCGACGCACATTCGGCTTCAAGTTGGTCCACAATTGCTCGAGCATCTCCTCGTGCTTTACATTCGCAGAGCTGTACACCTCGTCTCGCAGACGATGCGCGCGCGCGTAGACTCGGTTCACAAAGTTGCAGCGCTGCAAGCACGCTCTCATGTTCGCGATCAACCTGTTTGATCCATCGGTGTCGGTGAGTTCGACAGTCGATATATTATTCGAAGGGCTGCATTCCCCATAACCTGCTGTGCACGTACGTATTGTCCTTTGTGTCGAGACTCAGCCGCTTGGTCATGTCAGTCAACGTCGCGTCAATCTGCATGTCCATTATCCCATTCACACAAATCAACCCGAGCAATTAGCTAGCCACAAAATATCGAAACAGCTCGGGAGAAAGCAACCAAACAGACGCATACCGGAAACGCTTCAAAGTCAAACACGGCGTTGCTCGTGCTGACCAGCGCGCTCGAGAGCGCGAGGCTCGTGCGGAAGCGCACCATGCGGTCCTGCTCGTCCACGTGGCTCCCCATGGGGCTGCAGATCCGATGCCACTCGGTCTGTCCAAACACCACTCGCCCTGTGAGGACGGATCCAACGCAACCATACACGTAAGAGAGCACTATGACTAGCTACAGAGAGTGCGCAGAGACACGAGGAGGATACGTACATATCGTGGTCTTGACCCAGCGCCAGACGCGCACGACGAAGCCCTCGTTCTCGGCCGCCGCGCGACGCACGATCGAGCTCGCTGTCATCTTTGCCGAAACGAGCTGAAAATGATCCTGCGCATCCATTTCCTTTACCAGCATCAGAGCTATGCAATTGCACAGGTATTTTACACTCACTCACACTCAGATTGCGCTGGCTTCCTCTCATTGGCTAGCACCAGTTATGCAGTAACTCAGTCGAAGCAACCAGTCATCCCTTTCGTCATACCGGTATTGGGGTTACATTGTAACTCAGCACGAGGTGTATACAAGTCGTCATTATACGACCATCCAATTACTGGCCCCTGTTCTCTCTCTCTCTCTCTCTCTCTCTCTTTCTCTCTTTTTTTTTCAAAAACCGCCCTTCTGAAAGCGCGCGTATTGACAGAAGACACGCGATTGCAGGCATCAACAATGCGGCGGATCGACGACATTGCCGCGCTGCTGAGGTCCACAGGTGCGCACTACATCGGTCATGTGTATGCTCATTATGTAGCGCTCTCTCTCTCTCTCTCTCTGTTGCCCACACTCGCCTCTACTTTGCTCAAATTGGTCTCCTGCAGCGATCAAGAAGCGGCTCGAAGGTGTGATGTCGCTCGCCGAAATGCTCAAAGCGCAAGGCGATGACGATGACGACAACCAGCTCTCCGCCGAGTCGCTGACCGCGCTCATCTCGGACGTGCTCCCGTGTCTGCGCGACCACAACTCGAAAGTGGTGAGTCTGGCGCTCGAGATCCTCGAAGTCATGCTCGCGAGCGTGTCGGAGCAAACGGTGCAGGCGTACTTTAAGGTGCTCTGGCTCAACCTCGTCGAGAAGCTTGGCGACAACAAGGTACTGTCGTTTATTGCTGCTGCTACCGCGCTAGGATTGATCTGTGGTGTGCTGACGATTTGTCTATTGGTTCGTATGTGACGCTGGTCGTCTGGTGTGCAGCTGCAAGTTCGAGAGAAGGCGGTCGACGTGGTGGTGCAACTCACGAGCGTGCTGGACGTCACCACCGTGTTTGACAGATTGCTGGTACGTCCTTTGTGTGTGCTTGAGCAGAAGCTGCGAGTATGATGTGCTGTGTGGATGTTGACGCATGATCATAGGTGGTGGCTGACAGCTCTTGTGCGTTCTGTGCAATGAATGGATGTGCGCGTGTAGCCATGTGCAGGACACAAGAACTGGCGCACACGAGAATCGGTACGGCAATGGAGCGACATCTGTGGAATGCGAGTGATACGACTGCAAAGCTGACGTGCATGTGTATTTCGTCCTATGTGTGTGTGTGCAGACGCTCCACTGTATTTGGCGCTGCCTGGAGCAGCACAACCTTTTTCAGAAGATGAAGGACGACGTTCTCGGTCACGTATGTTATGACGATTGCGCTTCTGCTTGTGGGTTACTGGTGGTGCGCTTCGCTTGACTCAATTGCTAATGGTTTGCGCGCTTTCCTTTTCAGATCATTCGGTTGCTGGAGGACTCTGCAAAGGAGGTTCGGGACGCAGCGATCGAGACTCTCGCGAAGTTCTACTCGCACATCGGCCAGTCATTACTGGTACGCTGCGTTTTCTTCCCAAGCTCGGTTACTGTCTTGCTGATCGTTTTTGCATGCTCCAATAGCGCGATTTAGAGTCGAAGAACATTCGCAGCGCGCACATGAAGACGCTGACCGACAGGTTTAAAGGCGTCCAGGGAGGTGCAAGCGCAAGTTTCCGCCATTCCAGAGCCCCGTACAGCAGCGTATCGTCTGCGAGCAGCACAGCGTTCTCCACTGAGGTTGTATCAGCAGCGCCGACGTCGTCGTTGACTTCGATCCTGTCATCGTACGACCTCCCAGTGTCGTCGTCGTCATCGATGGCGAGGTACCTCGAGTCGATCCGGAAGCGAGAACTGGACACTTCGCTCGCGGCGAAAGCCTCCGCGGCAGCATTAGCAGGTGGAGGTGCTGGCGCCGAATTCTCTCCGTCGCAGTCGTCGACGACGAGCACAAAGAGCGACAAGAGTGTGCACGACGCCTACAGCCAGAGCGGCGTGACCGAGAAGGACATCCAGAGAGAAGTCGCAGCAGTCTACGAGCAGCTCCATCTCGACAACAACTGGTCGAAGCGCGTCGACGGGCTGAAGAGTCTCCAGCAGCTCGCACACAAGTGCAGTCGCGCAAGCGACAACGGTCTGCTGACGAGTTTGATGCAGGCGATCAAAGGCGTTCGTGAGCGACTCTGTGAGCAAGTGGCGGATCTGCGCTCTTCAGTATCGAGAGAAGCGTGTCAGACGATCCAACTGTTGGCGAAAGTACTGCGAGACGAGTTCAACGCGCATGCTGAGTACTGCTTGGGGACGTTGCTGAAAGCGACGTACGTGACGATTCAAGTGATCTCCACCGCTGCTGACACATGCATTCGCGGCATCATTGAAAGCACCAAGAACGGCTACGTCCGATTTATCACCAAGTACGTCTGTGTGCGAGATCTCTGGGTTGTGTCAAGTTTGGTTGACGGTGTCTGACATTGTTCGTATGTGACTATGTTTGCAGGCTTTTGGAAGGAGCCAAGTCTCGAAACCAGGTGCTTCGACTTCACTGCGTGAGCTACTTGACACTGACACTTCAGTTGTGGAGTGTGAGTCACCTGAGCAAGTAAGTGGCGCTGCAGCTTTGCATTTGTAGAAAAGCTCGAGTTGTTGAGTGTGTGCTCACGCGGTTACTGGTCGTGCTTGCGGCTTTCTAACAGGCACACGGATCTCTTTCTGGCCATCTTACCGGTTATTCTGCACGACGCGCTAGCAGAAGTTCGAGCTCAATCGAGAAAGTGCTTCTGGGCATTCCAGTTTGTGTTTCCCGTAAGCGAATTGTCCTGTGAGTCTGTGTCATGTTTGCCGTCTGCCTAACGTTAGGAAATGATCTGTTACTGGTGTGAACAGAGCGAAGGAGACAACCTCTTCGACCGACTGGACGCTTCGACTCAAAAGAATCTGCGAGATGATCGCACGCGCGCAAGTGACATCGTCAGAGAGAGACAAAGTTCGACAGTCGAGGAATCAAGCACGACTTGTTTCGAAACAGGTGCTCGAAGTGGTGTCCGAAAGCTGAAGAGCAGCAGATCGTTAGCCTACGAAGCTTCTGCTGCGTCATCTCAAAAGGACACAGCGCAGCCAAGTGTACCCTCTGTGCAGCGTGTGCTGCAACACTCGTCGTCAGACGTGTCTGGTCTGGGAGGCAAGCAATCGTCTGGCGCTGCAGTTAGCGGTCCTCGAAGAGTGCGTGGCGGCAGCTCGCAGTCCGCATCGGAAACCCCTGGGGATGCAGGTGATGGTGCTCGCTTCCCGACCAGGGTACTCTCTCAAGGTGCGCTCCGCGTTGGGTTTGATTCGCGCGCGAAAGCGAGCTCTTACAGCGAAGAGATCGGAAGCGACCGGAAGAAACTCACTCCAGCCCGACCACTTCGCGTGCTCAGCAGCTCAGAGACGACCTTGACCTCGAAGACAGCTATGGAGAATTTGTATTCGTCACGACAAGATCAACAATCCGCAGGTTTCCACGCGAGTTCCCAGGTTGTTTCAAAGCCGAAGCGCATACAAATTGCTGCAGAAGCGACGCCGCCTAGCCAAGCGAGCAGTCGAGCAGATCAAGAAAACGAGGTGAATGATCGACCGAAACGAGTGATAGGCATCGCTTCGCTTTCTCCACGTACCAATGGAGTGCTCCTTCCATCATCAGGATCCAGTATCCCCTCTGCTGCAAGATCGGAAGCATCAGAAGCAATGAAACCTACAGCTCCGCCAACGTCTCTACCAGGAAAGCAAACCGGAAGACAGGGCTCGACTGCTGCATCGGCATTTGCTAGTGACAAACTGGAGGAAGCGATATCCAGTCTGGGAAGCAGCTCGTGGTCGGTTCGACTGGATGCAGTGGAGTACATCGGCAATACGATCCAAAGGAGGATACAGCAGCAGCAGCAACGAAGCGACGCCAAAGTCGATGACCGGATTTTGTTGGCATTCATCAAGCACATGAGCGACGCGCACTACCGAGTTGCTCAGTCGGTGTTGAAGAGTTTCCTGGCTCTGCTTCAATCAGCGACCCAGCAGCAGCTTCAGCCCCAGCTGAAAACCATCCTGCCCAAGCTTTTCCAGAAGCAGATCGAAACGAAAGAGTCCATTCGTGTCGTGGCAAAGGAGAACCTCGACTACATCGCGAAAACGTTTGACGCATCGGTGTTGACAAACATCGTGATTCCATTGCTGATGGACGGAGGCAACATGAAAGTGAAGGCTGCCGTGTGCCACTACCTGCGTGCGCTCCTTCCAGGAGCAGATGTGTACATGAGGCAGAGCAACAACAACAACCACATGCGATCATTCCTGGGCAAGATGGCGCAGCTATTGGAGAGCGAGATGCCTGTGTCGGTGACGAGCGCGTGCGGAGAACTGATCCAGGTGGCTGCAAAGCTGTACGCAAGCGAGATGGAGGCAGCACTACCGTTGCTTCCTCCGACCAAGCGAACTATCCTGTCCAAGTTGCTGAAATCGAAGGGCATTGTGCTGAACTTGAACAGTTCCCAGAGCAGTATGGGAGAGAAGTTCGCGTCCTCAAACTCCTCGCGTGGAAGCGCGCAAGAAGCAGATAACCAAGTCATGGAGGCTGTCCCGGAACGATCAAGTCGCAAGCGATCCGAGTCGCCGAATGCCAATTCCGCGAGCCCTCAGCGCACGATCCAGAAGCGGAAAAGCGCAGACGCCAGTCAAACATCGACAGGAGCATTGAGTTTGGCAGCCGCTGCCACGTACCCCAAAAGCAACAGCAACAACCATGTGGTACAAACAGCTGATTTGTTCGAGACAACAAGCGAACCCAAGCCAGCTGTGTCTTTTGACGAGTTGCTCAACACTCTTGCTGGAAACAACTCAACGGAGCGGGAACGACGGACTGCGTTGCACAAGGTATGCCTGCATTTACTCCTTTGAACCTGTTCGTAGTTGATCTAATTCCTTCAATTTGTTTTGCTGTTTTGTGCAGATTCTTGGGTTGGCGAAGTCTGGAGGATCCGAGCAGCTGTGGGACAAATACTTCGGACGTCTGCTGTTTCTCTTGCTCGACGCTGGTGCTGGAAAGGATGTGACTGCTCTCAAAGTGCTGCAAGGTTTGATCGAGATGCAGCCAAGTCGCGCGCATGGCTACGTGCATCCGATTCTACTTCGCCTTCTTGAGTGCCTTGGAGATAGCGTGGATGTGGTGCGTAGTCAAGTGTGTGCTACACCTTCTGTCCAGGTTCTTGACATCAGTGTCTAACTCGTGACTCTGTTATTGTGAACAGGCGAGCCACATCACGGAGAATATTCTGTGCAGCCTCGTGAACTCCACGAAAGAACCAGAGCAGATCCTGGACATGCTGTCGCCGTTCATCTCGAGCTCCGAGCCGCCCGTACTTCAGGTTGTGCTGCGACTCGTGAAGGTCGCGCTTGAACTCTGTGAGCGCGTCGCTGCCGCGGGACAACACCCGAGAGGGTTCTTTCTTCGAGAGGAGCAGTGGCTCGCGAAAGTGTTACTCCCCGTGGCGCTTAAGCTCGCGCACACCAGCTCGGATGTGCGCAAGAGCTCTGTGAACTGCGTCGTCGCGTTCCACTTTGCGATCAACGAAGACCCCGAGCTCATGTGGGGGTACTTGTCCGACCAAGTCGACGCCACCAAGAAGAAATTGGTACAGATCTTCATCGAGCGGGCAAAGCTGGAGCGGCGCCAAGCAGCTTCCGTGTCGTCCTGATACTCAAGAAGACAAGAGGAGGTGAGAGGAGCAATAGGAAGTGTAGGGAATAGAACAGTTCGAATCGCCCATTGCAAAGTGGCGGTCGTAGGTGCCATTTGCCTGGGGATGTTTTTGTTTGGATGGAGTTTAACTTATTCAAGGCGGTCGCGCAATACAAACTTGTATAGATTTGGCATTTTCAGAGCTGCTGCACACGTGTGCGACTTGCACTGCACCAGCACATCCCATCGAGAAGCGCGCCAAGCAAGTCTCCATTGTATGTCGCATGTGTCCTGTCTCAAGATGGCTACACTTGAGTGGTTCAGCAGTTCAAGACACAATCGCAAACTGGTGTTTACACTGTCAGCCCTACAAAGCAACAACCACCTCTTGCGCGGTTTCCTTTTCATGTTGCTGCTTGTTTCGATAGAGCGTGTCGTGCATGGTGGTGATCATGACGTCTCCCCAGCCCATGATGTTCTCGCGCATCTTCTCGACGATCTCCGGCGTCGCCAGCGGACACTCGGAGTGGTGCAGCTTGATGTATTTGCCCGTCGACATGGTCACGACGAGTTCCTCTTTTCCGCCCGCTGTCGGCTTCCGATGCGGTGTGAGCACGACGATCCCGCTCACGTCCTTGCGCATGCTGTCTTTGGGCATGTACGGGTACAGCTCGTCCTCTTCGACCCGGTCGATCACGACAATCCCACAGGGTCCGCCATTCGAGAGCTCGTGGCTGTCGAAGAACTGCATAAAGAGCACCCCCTGCTTCTCCACAGGCACGCCAAACTCTGTAGTCAGGAACCGAAAGTTCGCGACGCTGTTCTCGACTGTATCAAAGTCGTCGCGCGTCGTGATGTTGCCCAGGCGCTCCGACACGCTGATCTCGATGTTGAGCAGGTACGTCACGAACGCGTCGTAGACCTGCTTGACGCTCGCGACGGCGGCGAACTGGCGCACGTCGTAGCGCGCAAAGCAGTAGTCTCCCTTTGCGGTCTCGAACTGCTCCTCCGAGACATGGCGCTTCAGCGGATCGAGGAACCGGGACCGCGCGCTAATGTACTCGCACGCGTGGCGGATCGCGTGGTGTTTCATTGAGAGAAGCGTCTTGCGCCGATCTTCAAAGACTTTGCCGAGGCGGACGCAAGTGGTGCTTAGTGGGTTGGTGTGCTCGCCGCCATTCTGTAGCAAAAGAGGTATATAGAATTCGAGTGAGACTCAGGAAGCGCGAGCGTTTGTCACGAATGCACTAGATACCAGAAGCCCCGAGACGACGCACTGCGCTGTAGCGAGCGAGAGCTGCTGACTGCGTGCCGATTCGCGCAAGAGCGCGTTGCTGAACTGGGACTCGGCCAGCAACTTGGCTGCGGCGCTCCGCTGTCCTTCGAGGCTCGTCAGGCGCTCTTGCAGCTCGGCCACCTGGCTCAGCAACTCCACCTTCTCTTCCTACGAATAGCACAATTCGGCATTAGCCAAATACGACTGCAGGTACTAAAAGAGACAGTCAGCCTGGCGCACCTTCCGAGCAAGGTAGGTCGTCTTGCGCGCCTTCCGCGGCTTGTGCGGACAACTGCAGATTTTGGTCGCAGCTGTCGCGGCTGCCACTGCGTCCGAGACGCGCTTCCTGCTGCGACTGGTGCTCGTCCTGGTGTTACGCACTGGTTTGGCGTCCTCCGAGTCGTAATCCGTGCAGTCGCTGCGTCCGCTACTGTGGCGCATGGCGCTAGACGCTTCAGCAGCTTCGCCGATCTGGCTGTCCGAGTGTTGTTGCTCCTCGTGGATGATGCTCTGGAGCGCGACGTGCACTTCGTCCGCGACAACCTCGTCGATGTCGAGGAAGAGCGGGTCAAGCAGCAGCGTGTCGATGATCTGGGCATATTGAGCCATTTCTCTTGTTGTCGTTGTTGTTGATGCGTCCATGGCGCGGCAAGTTGCAGTCTGCTGCAATGAGGAGCTCTTCTTGACACAGCACTCAAGAGTATCCAGAGTATCCAGGAGTTGCTTTTCAAGAATGACTGTCGTTTAGCGTAATCACCATGTTGGACAAACCAAATTAATCACATCATTATCACTCTCAAATCTCATTACCAGATGAGCATCATGTCAAGCAAGGAGAAATGCTCCACTTCCCAGCGTGCGCTTGCTCTCGGTTCTTCACGTTCGTCCCTTCACTCCATATCACATGGATGACGCCTTGAAACAGAACTGATCCCTCAGTGCTATTTCTCCAACTCCGAATCGTTCAAGAGCTCAATCGCCAAGTTCTTCGTGCAAAGACAGAGTCGCATTCGGGAACCCTCGAGCCATATCCGCCAACTCACAAAGCTGAGCTGACTGCTTGCAGCGTGCTTCCTGTGGACTGGAAGGAGCTGTCGGATCCTGTTGGATAGAAAAATACCCCACCCAAAGCACCGATATTACATCCGCTTGGCATTAAGTGCTCGGATAGAATATTCGACATGCTAGGCGACGGAAATGTCAATGCTGCAAACGCTCGATGGTGTTGTTGGTTGCTGGTTGCTCACTTGCGGAGCAATGACATTGATCTGATAATTACTTTGACGCACACACACTTGCATGAGTGTGCGTGCACACAATACATAGATGCACTCTTTGGGACGGACAAGACAATCTCCACAAACTACTGCAGATACAGGAAACACGAATTACCATAAACTCTTCTACTTTGACGACTGGTTTCGACGATCTGGACAAGCAGATGAGAATCCCAAGTTCGTTCCTTGGATCCGCTGGCCGTGGCTCATTGAAAACATCTAGACTGGGGTGACCATCTCGTTGTTGTAGTCGACTTCCACGCCGCCGTTGCTTGGGCTGGCGGTCTTGGCATTGGCGCGCGCTCTCTTCTTTTGGACGAGCACGGCCATGGCGACAGCGAGCGCAGCGGCGACGCAGCCGAGCAGCGCCACTGGGAGAGCGATGCTCGTGCTGTCGTCGTCACTGGCGTCGTTCGCTGCCAGCGAGGTGGTGGATGCGACGGCGTCGCTGTCGCGCAGGAGCGTGGTCGCCTCACTCGCTGGGGCTTCGGTGGCGAGCGTCGCCGCTGGGGTCTTAGGGAGCTCCACCTGCTTGATGTATGGGTTGGAGGTGTCTGGCTGCGCCGCGCTCGGGGACAAGTCAAAGGTGGTCGGAGCTGGCGTTGGCGCAGTTGGTGCCGGAGTGACCGTGTAGGTCGGAGCTGGCGTTGGCGAAGTTGGCGCCGGGGTCACGTACGTGGTCGGTGCTGGCGTTGGCAAGTTCGCGTGGCCGTAGATGCGCACAATCGACTCGAGCGCTTCTTCCTGTGGGGTCTTCTCGTGCTGCACGATATCGCCATCAGTGCTGGCTGAAGACGTAGACGAGCTGCTGTCAACGTCGACTGGGTGGCCGACGCTCACTGGGACGCCAACCGCGAGGTTGCTGTGAGTTGTCGACACAGGGACACCGAGCGCCGAGCGGGACTCCACGTCCGCACTCGAGGCGTGCACCGGGTTGCCGACCGCAGTCGCCGGTCCGCTGTACGAGATGGACTCTGGCACGCCGACCGCGAAGCTGCTGTCGGAGGTCGTGGCGTGAGCGCCGGAAGCCGCGACGGCCGCGAGAAGGACGATGATGGACGAGAGCTTCATGGCTGGCTGGTGCGTTGGAGAATGACTGACTGTGTGTGGAGGACGGCAAATAGAATAGTGAGGAAGGGCTGGCAACCGTAAAGAGCAATGCGCGAGGAGCTACGAAGCTCGTCTCGCTCTCATCACCACAATAGCTCACCATCTCATCGTCATGTAGAAATGCGGTCGGTCTAGGATACCATCCAGATGCATGCAGCATGGCCACCTGGCGGTTTATATGAGAGTTTGTATGGCTCGAGGCGTGGACGTGGATCGTCTTGCCCACAATGGCGCACAGGACGCCTTTACGTCGGCAAAGGATCGACGGACGCGGCGGCTTGTATGGGAATTTGTATGTGGGGCACGCGGAGGCTCGCGTCAAGTCGGACTGCGTGCACCCGCCCAGCTGGTTGCTTATCAAACACCAGCGTTCAAGCTTTCGTTCGTGGCAGTCACTGAAATCCTACGATTGGCTATCTGTCTATACTCGTAAAGTACTCCTCTTTGATCAGAAGCTATCATTTTGCATATTTTTATCCTTAGAGTTGTACCTCTATAAATGCTCTTTATTGTATCGTACGTGCTATGAAAGGGCATTTGTGCTGACTCCTTGCGGAAGAGTCAGAACGCCACAGTGACCTGCTGCCATCACATGACTGGAGAGGTGCGCGCCACCACAAACGGATCTCTCTGGTGTCACTCATTCCGACATCACTTGGCTCTTCGTGCAGATGTGACCGCACAGAGCCATGTGAGCATGTTTCACAATGCGCGAAAATGCAGAGTTGCACGGCGAGCACGATGGATGCTGATGATGCTCTGCAAGCTCAACGCAATGTGGCAATGAGGCATGGAGTCTCATCCAGCGAGAGCTCTCGATGTGACTACAGTACCGGTTCAGACAGTCAGCGTTCGAGAAGCGCAGAGATTGCTTGATGCACTAAAATGATTTCATCATCTCGCTCTCGCGATGCGCTTCGTGTGCACTGTTGCAGGAACCCATCGACAGTGTTAACCAACCATTGTGTTCCCACTCTGTAGAGCTATGAAGCGACCCAATGGCACTGTCGCTTGTGTGTGTGTGTGTGCAAGGAAAGCAAGCATCCACACACTTCCTCCCAGACGTCCGATCTCCCACCCAACGCTCGCTTTTCATGCCAGTCGTTGCGTTTGCCCCTTTACGAAATCAAGTCCCCCATTGCTGCTGCTCTTTTCCATGGATGGAAGACGGAAGGTCGGTCAGTCAAATCCCCATCTGCTAGTGCTTTTGGTTCGCTTTGAACACTCTTCTCCACAATCCCCATTTGGTTGCTGCTAGTTTTTTGTTTTTGTGGAGCTCCATGCAGTCTGAGCTACACAGATTTCCAGGCTCAGCTGCCAGACAGGACGATAGGAGACGCGAGTGAGCCAACTGGGAACCAAACCAGCAGCGAAGTCGCTCTCTTTCTTTCTCTTTCTCGTAGTAAGCCACGAGTCGAAAGAACGATTTCGAATCGAGTATGTGGTTGGTGTCTCTGCCTGGAGCTCTCGGCATTTCCCACAACTGGGACGAGATCGGTTCGCCAAGCGCTCCTGACAACAGCGCTGTGTGGTACTGTGATTATCACGACCAGCGCATGAGTCCTCTTTCTCTCGCGCGAGATGACTGGGAGATGCATACTGAAATAGCCTCATGCTCAAGTGTGTGGAGCGATATTTAGATCAGATGAGACTGCGCTGATGCTGCCCAGCGTTCCTGGACACTCCGAGGCACAAGTCTGCTTGATCACTGAGAGCCCAGGACAGCCCACTCATTTGTTCACTCACTGGTTCACTCACTCCACCGACCAGAGAGGCTCGGGGGGTGACACGGTGATGGCGACGACTGCGATGCCCATTGCAGGTATACACAAACAAAACTCTCATTCTTCTCGGTGCTGAGATTGGTCGCGAGAGCTCACTCAGGTTGGAACTCTGAAACTCCATCTCCCGTTTCCTCAGACGCGCGGTACCTCTGGAGCGAGGTGGATCGCCTCAAAGCCCAAGTCGCCGAGCTCCAGGCGACCGAGCGGCGCGTCGTCGAAGACCAGTCCTGCATCCGCGACTACGTGGCGTCCTTCGTCACCCACTCCCAGCTGGACGCTGCACTCTGCACCAAGGTACTACTATCTAGCTCCGCTAAACCTAGCGACTGGCCAAGAGCCGATCTGAGGCATACCTTTTGTGAATGAATGGCTCCTACACAACAGATCTCCCAGTCGAGCATCTCCGCCTCAGTCGAGAAGCTACGGTCGGAAATGCTCGAACTCCTGACCCAGAAAGCCGATTGCGGGAGTTTGCAGAGCCTGCAGACCAAGAAACTCGACATCTCGGTGTACGAGTCGGCGACGTGGGACCTCAAGAAGCTCCGCGCGGCGCTGGAGCAGAGCCTGAGCGACATGTTCGCAGGCTTCGCGCACCAGATCGAGACCCAGGTAGCCTCGAAGGTCTCGCTCGAGGACTTCAACCGCATCTTCAACCCGGACGCGAACGGCCAGAAAGAGGCGATCAAGTCCGCGGCCACTGGCATCTCGCGGATGAAGGACCAGCTCGAGTCCCTGCAGGAGTACGTGAACGGCGACCGTTTGCGGCAGCACAAGGTCGCGGATCTGAATGTGAGCGTGCTGGACCTCACGAGGAAGCACAATGCGTCGCGCAGCTCATCAGATCTGCCGATACTATGAAAGAGAAGGTCGCGGCACTGGAAACTGGCAAAACGCAGCTTTCGATCCAGGTCGCAGTGATCTCGGACAATCTCGACCATTTCAAGGCGACCAGCGAGCTTGAAAAGGCGAGTCGCGATGAGAAACATGCGAAAATGGTTCAGGAAGTGGACAAAGTGCAACATCTGAGCCAGAAGACGGTTCAGGGACTCGAGCAGATCCAGCAGTTCACGCGAGACTCGCTGCTAAAGAGCTTTGACGCCAGAATCAAGCAAGCGAGCAGCGAGTTCCGTCGCGAGCTTGACGGTCTCAGTGTAGCGCAACGCCAGCATGTTCAGGTGGTGAATGGGCAGCTGGTGAAAGCGAACGAGAAGCTCCAGCACGACATGGAGCAGATCTCATTGCTGGATACGCGGCTGCGAACGCTTGGCGCACAGATTCGCGACGTGAACGACGAGCTCAACGCTGTGAAAGGTCCGCTGGCGACACTCGCGACGGATTTAAGGGAAGAGAACATCGCGATCTTGCAGGAGATCCAGCGAAGCCAGGTGAGCGAGTGCGGGAGCAGCACCTAGAGAGCCCAAGCGATAGCTTGGTCAGGGTCTCTGATATTCTGTGTCTATTTGCTACTGCAGAATGAGTCCCGGGATATCATGCTCGACTACCAGGAGCTCCTCGAAAAGGAGCAGCAACTGCTGGTACCGAGTTCATCATCAGTGACCCCGTCTCGACCTGCTTCATCCTCAGCGCACACGAGCAGGAAGCACAAGCAGCAGGTGCTCACAACAGGAAGGAACTCGCTTCGGCCGCATACTTCGGGCTCTGCTGCCGCGAGGATTCCAGCGAAAGCAGCATCGGATCTAACTACTACTGGACAACTACAACCCACCACCACCACCACCAGCAATCAAACGCGAGCGATGGGTGGTGTGCTCAGACTGCTGGAGCTGCTCCAAAGGAGTCGTCGCAAGTGAGAAAGACGTCGTGCGGCACTGGTAACCTGCCAGGCATCGAGGCTGCGGACTCGTCATGAAGAACGCGTTTGGACGCGCGTCTCAGCAACAACGGAGGCGATGGCGGCAACGACAACGACGATGGTGGTGATGAAGGAGAGGACGAGTCGCTGTTCCATTTCCCAGTTCACATGGCACCACCGAGTGGTGAGCGCGCGACGAAGAGCGCGACTGCAAACCCCGAGGTGGACAATGCTGGGAGCTAGTGTTCATAGGTTCCTTTGAAAAACTAGACAAGAAATTGCCACCCTCCACGAACCCGCTGCGTCTCCAGAGTTCAGTCCTCGTGCGAGTTTATAGCAGTGCCGTTGGGTTCACTCTAAAAAGGTATCCATTTGGCGCTTAGTGGACAACGGCAGAGATGGTCTATTCTTGTTGCCCTGAAGTGCTGAGGCTGTGCCCGCTGTGTCCCCAATGCCTGTGTCCAACAAGTTACAAGAGGTAGGTCGGGAACGGAATGATGGGAGAGCAATGGTTTTCTTCTTCTGCTCTGTTGTCCTGTGCGTTCTAAGTGGCTGCCATGTCAAACTACAGAGAAGTGTGCAACTGCAATCGCGACGGTGTTCAAGGGGTAGTGTTTTCGATAACGGAGGTCAGTGAATGGGAGCGCACTTACTTGCACAGTAACCACACGCGCGGGCTGCTTGAGAAGACTGCCGATACGCGTGTGCTGTCTATAAGCGCACGCTGATCGAGTCCTTGGCCAACTGCTCCTTCACTTGCTGGATCGAGACCTCTTTTCGGTGGAAGATACCCGCCGCGAGTCCGGCGTCGCAGTTTGTCTCGTTGAACACTTGCGTGAAGTGCTCGGGCTTGCCGGCGCCGCTCGACGCGATGACCGGGATCGACACGGCATCCTTGACGAGCTTGACGAGGTTCACGTCGTACCCGTCCTTCTGGCCATCCATGTCCATGAGGTTGAGCAGCAGCTCGCCCGCACCGAGCGCTTCGACAGCCTTGGCGACCTGCACAACGTCAATGTCGCGCGCTTCGCGGCCACCGCGGACAGTGGCTTGGTACCAGCAGTACTCTTCGCCGTTCGGACCAGGCTTGTTGAGCTTGACCACCGCGTGGTTCTGCGCGTTCTCGTCGTAGAACGACGCGACGTACACGCGCTTTGGGTCGAGCGACACCACGACCGCTTGTCGGCCGTACACCGCCGAGATCGTCTCGATCGCGCTGGCGCCGTCACCCTTCTTTCCGCGTGCGTAGTACGCCTCAGCCGCGTACACAGCGTCACTGCCGATCGAGACCTTGTCGGCACCCGAACGAAAGTAGCGCGCCGCGACATCCAACGCCGAGAACTTCTGCTGCTTGTCGTCAATGTACTCGCGAATGCCGCCGCCGACCGTCAGAGGCACGAACACGCGCTCGGAGCTCGCTTCCAGGACCTGGAGCATCGGGATGTCGCCGATCGGCATCTCACGGAAGCTCGTGATGTTGAGGAACGTCACTTCGTCGGCGCCTTCCTGGTAGTAGCGCGTGCACAGGTCCACGGGCTTGCCCAGGTTGCGCACGTTGCCCTCACCCGCGTCCTCGCGAACATCGTACTGGTCGCCCTTGGTCACGACCAAGTCGCCGCTGTCATTCGTGCGCACGTCCAGGCAACTAGAAGAAGGTAGCAGACCAGATATGTCAATCAAGGGCTGTAGCTGCCAGAATGGTGGTTCATCAACAGTGTCAAAACGTACGCAATGATACGCTTGGAGAGCTTGGTCGCTGGCTGCTCGGCGGCGTTTGGGATCACGGCGTCGTGCTGCTCGTTCGGGATGTTCTCCAAGAAGCCCTTGAGGATGTTGATCCCGATGGAGCTGCTCTTCTCCGGGTGGAACTGCGTCGCCATGACGTTGCCCTTCTGCACCGAACTAATGAACTCGTAGTCGCCGTAGTTGGTGGTCGTGAGCACCCACGACGCGTTCTTGTCGGTCTTGACCGCGCGGAACGAGTGCACAAAGTAGACCTTCGTGGCGTCGTGCTCCTCGATCTTCGGCAGGTGTGCAAAGAGCGACGATTTCTTCCAGACCTTGAGTCCGTTCCAGCCGATGTGCGGCACTGCGACCTTGTCCGACGGGAAGAGCTGCACCGTGCCCTTGATCACGCCAAGACCCTGCAAACCATCACAGCAACAAAGCGAGCAAACAAGCAGCCAACCCAAACGTAAGCAAAGGCGAAAGCATGGAAAGAATCCCAGCACGCGCTGGGTTCACATGAGCGAGCACACGCAGCTCCTTCATGAACACATGCACACATGCCTTGAGTCCCGGACACTCCTCGCTGCCTTCAAAGAGCGTCTGCATGCCGAGACAGATGCCCAGGAAGCGCTTGTCCTGCTGGATGTACTCGCGCAGCACGTCCGTGTAGCCCTGAGCGTTGAGGAACTCCATGGCTTTCTGGAAGTTGCCGACGCCGGGAAAGATGAGCACGTCGGCGTTGCGGATGTCGTCGGCGCTCTGCACGTCCTTGAACGTGTGGCCCGCAGCTGCGATCGCGTTCTTCACGGACCGCACGTTGCCGGCGCCGTAGTCGAGCACCGTCACCTGCACCATCGTGGCTAGCTCTTCGAGTTGCTTCGCGTTCGTTGCTCTGTTGCTGCGTTTTGGCAGAATGCAGAATTGAACTGAGGAGAGGCTGACAAGACGCAAAGAAATAAGAGGCTGAGCACTAGTTTTGGTAGAGTTACGGTTGGTTACGTCTGTGCATAAGGGTTCTTGCACTATCAGTGCTGCAAACTAGGTCTTTATCACTATTATCACAAATCGGAGTTAATGGCTCAGAAGAAGAATCTCTTGGATGCTGCTTCGTCAGAAACGACTGATGTATCCATCCTCCACAAAAGCTCACTCTGAACTCAACAATCCTAATCAAAAGACAGCTTTCCCAAGCACATTCTCTCGCTCGTTTCGCTTTTCGCTCCCCCCACCACCAGACCAAGTCCGCCCCATACCGTCCCAAGCCCACTTGTCCCCACCACCATCGCAATCCAACCTTCACCTCTGCATCTGCAGAAAGCGCGACTCAGGTTTCGTGTTTTGTGTTTTGTGATTTGTGTTTTGTGTTTTGTGATTTATGTACCCACTAAGTGCGACTCACTTCTTCTGCACACGAACTTAATGGTTGCACTCCTGCTGAGTCTGATACATCTGAACACTGGAGTGGACCACGTCAGTTAGCCATTCAGAACTGAGATCCAGAACCGAGTCTCGCATGCTCATTGATGCCTCTCTCTGTTTGCTTCGCAGCAGCCAGGAGAAGGAAGGAATGTGACAGACCCCGACTGTATTGTCAAAGCGACATTGCGACGATGGATGGATCCACCAGCAGCTAATTCTCTCGAGGAAAGCCAGCACGATCATCATTATTGCCATTTTCGACTCGGTCGTCTCAGAAGTTGCTGCTCGTTCGCTCCACAGCACACTAATCTGGATCCGCAATCGAATGGTAGTCGAATATTCGTGAGACTCATGTCCCATACTAGACCTTAAGACCAGGACAGTCGCCTCGCACCACACTAATCTGGGAACCTTGTCCTGATTACGACAGAAACCAGTCTTCGTCTCATTTTTCAGACAAACCACTTCCACAAACACAAACACAGCAAATCGGCTCGATCACATCTCACACTCCTCCGCGAACCAGAGATCACCTTCGAGCAGCTCTATCAGCCCGCCAGCAGCAGCTTCTATCAGACCGACTTCACGATGGTGCTCACGAACGAGACGACCCACACGTACCCGTTCCACTGGGACGTGGTGACGCGCGCATTCTGGAACAAGTACCCGAACTCGATGCTCACGCACGTCGAGCGCATGGACGTGCTCGAGCGCCGCGTCGACGAGCAGGGTTGTCTGCGCACGAGCCGCCTGGCCAAGTGCACGCAGGCGAACATGCCGTCGTGGGCCAAGTCCGTGCTCGGCACGTCGTCGTACGTGTTTGAAGAGACGGTGTGCGACCCGAAGAAGAAGACGCTCGTGCTCAAGTCGACCAACCTGTCGTTCCGCTCGGTCGCGACGGTCGAAGAGACGTGCGTGTACTCGGTGCATCCGGAGAACAAGGACATGACGCTCTATGAGGCTGAGGCGAAAGTGACTGCGTTCGTGCCCATGATCTCGAAGAAGCTCGAGAGCTTCTCGGTGAGTCGTGGCGCCGAGACCGCCGCCAAGGGCATCCGCGCTGTCGAGGCGATCTGCAACGACATCTTTGAAGGCACGTTCGAGCCCGCGCTGTGCGAGGCATTGAGCGCTTCTTCCTCTTCTTCGTCATCATCAGCAGCAGCTGCAGCAATGGCGAGTCAGAAGAAGAACTAAGAAGCGCGTGCTCCATTGTGCTGTTGCTTTTGTATGCCTCGCGGTGCTTGAAGACAGTGAGACCCTCGCAAGAATCAGTGGAAGTCGCATCGCAATCAGCGCAGACTAACAAGAAAACCAATAGAAACAGAGAGAGAGAGAGAGAGAAAACAACAGACGGCAAAGAAGCCCCGAGCGAGCGTGCTCTTATTTTATAGTATATGTGAGTGTGTGAGGTCACCCTTTTAAATACCAATGCCCACCTTTGACGAGTATGGATGTATTGACTACTATCGGTATCTCGCTTGACGATGCCCATCGACAATGTACATTCGCATTCTCACTCTTACCTTTGTGGCTTTTGTGCAGCTTGTTCGATCCATCCATCCATCCATCTATCATCGTTTTTCATTTTATTTAGGCATCATCATCATCTATCCACAAAACAGCACCGCATTGCTTTCTTTTCACGCCACGGGATCAACCTCGACCTCGACCGAGCCTCTGGATGGGGACGACTGCTCTGTGCTTTCGACAACACTTGTCGACGCTGCTTGGTCATTCATCGTCTCGCCAGCAGACACTTCCAGCTGCTCGTCCTCTGCACTCACACTCGTAGTTGGTTGCTGCTCGGCACTATTCTCACTTGATGCTGCTGACTCGTGTTGCTCCACCACCACAGATATGTCAGTCTCTCCATCGCAAACTGCCGCTCCTGGTTCATCTGCTGAAGTCTCGGTGGTGTCAGCTGAAGACACCGACGCATCTCCTACCGCTGGAGTGGAAGTCTCCGGTGCCGCCGCTCGCGGAGGAGTCGGTAACGCTGCAAGCAGCTCCTCTGGTGTGTGGAACTCGGTGGAGCTCAACACCAATTTCAAACCTTCAGGGCACGCTTTGCTCTCTTTTA
>JAASFO010000038.1:0-56138 GCA_023333815.1 Globisporangium recalcitrans
ACCAACTTCTTCGAGAAGCGCGTGGGCGAGTACTCTAAGGCCGGCGTGGGTGTGGCTGCGGAGGACCAGGTGTTCACGCTGGACGCCGACTTTTAGAGCGAGTGAGCAAGCGATGTGAGTCAGTGTGTTCGCGCCGCCGCCCTTGCGAGTCCTCATCCGTTCGACAGTGGCAGCTCTTCTTCTTCTTCTTCTTCTTCTCTTCTGAGGACACCTCTCTCCTGCATTTTCCGTTGCGTCCCCAGTTCCCAGCCTCCAAGCAGAACCAAGTGAACTTGCTCAGTTCGCTCGTCATATTTAAACGTTTTCTCTTGAAAATCGATCAGTAACAAGAAAGGTTTCATGTGTGAGTGACTCTCGTTTAGAGTTTTCCATTTCGGAGCTTGACTCGAACAAAGGATCTTGCTGTGATGTGTGATTGCGCAGTGAAATGGCTGAGGCGTGCTGCTCAGCATGTTCTTGCGTTGCAGTGTGAGTGCTCCAATTGTGAGTTTCTTGTACTGGTCAGTGATTGAAATATCCCTGCTGGAAGCTGTAGAGCTGATACCATGCCAGCCAGCGCGAAAACCCTGCGAGTTTCTTCCATTACAGAACCATTCTGTAGAGACCAACGAGCTCTTGTTGAGTGTCTGGAGACGAAGGATGTGGCGCCAACAGGAGACCAATGCAAAAACAGCACGGATGTGCGAGAAACGGGCACACAATACTGGATTGCTTGGAGCTGGCTGTGTGCGAGCGCCTGTGTGTCTTAAATATCCTCGACCTATGGTTTGCTTGGGGTGCTGGAGCTGACAGTTGGGTGTTGCTGCGCGTCATCGTCTTCCGGCGTGATCGACTCCTTCGCTTCGTCATTTTCAGCCCACACTACACGCGTTGCACGGAAAGGTTCGCAGAAGATGAAGAGAGTTAATGCACGACGAGCTGTACTATCCAAACGGAAATGCGCTCTTGTGATCCAGCTGGCGCACCTGGCTTTCGCGCACCGAGCTTGGGTTTGTCCGGCTTTGCGATCGACACGCGCAGTGTTCTCCCAAAGAGCTCGGATTCTATTCATGCAGTAAAAAAACACAAAAAACAGGCGAACGATATAATGAGTCGTTAGACATGAGCACTACCGCAATTGCAGCTATACTCAGCAGTCAATCAATTCGACAAAGGGACAGTATTCTACATACCGTCCATGTTGTCCATCGCTTCCTTGGCATCTGCGGCGTCTTCATACTCGACAAAGCCGAAGCCCTTGCTGGTCTCTGCATGCACACCAATCACACACGGCACAGAAAGTCAGCAGCTGGTCATTACTGGACGCAGTATCGGAGACACCACTCATATCCAAGCAGAGTCGAAGGTGTGTCAGCATATCCATATCTGCAGTGAACGTACGTGTGGAGTAGTCCATGGGCACCTGCACGCTCTTGAGCGGGCCAAAGGGGACGAACGCCGCGTAGAGCACCTGCTCCGTCGCCTGCTTGTCCAGTCCGCCCACGTACAGCGCGCGTTTGGCTTTCTTGTCCATCGCCGCCATCTTCCGTTGTTCTGCCCTTTTGCCCTTTTTGCTTCTGAAATGCATGAGCAAGCTCAAATGGAACTCGCAAAATGTTACTCGAATGTGGACCGAAGAGTCCCAACACTACTACACGAGACGCAATAACATCCCACGAGCAACGTAACTTCCGTGTGATCTACAGTACCGTGATCTTTTTTGCCTTGTTTTTTCTCCCAACAAGAAACGACTCAACCAGAAAAGCAAGAAGCAAGAGCAGAAGCTGCTCCCGTCTCCATCTTCAAGCGCCACATCGAGCACCAGCAGCGAGCATGAGCGCCGCCACCGACGAGCTATTCAACCAAGGTGCGTTCTGTGGTCTCGTCTGCGAAAGACGCGACGCTACTGAGTGTCAGATAGTTACGTGCTGTCGACATTACTGCGGCGCTGACGAGAGCAATGGGCATCGTTGAGCGAGCGATCTTCTGATGATCGATGTGCTGGACAAGTCAACTCATTATTGGTGTGCGTGCGTGGTGATTGCTGGGATGGACGTGCGTAGGTTGGGGCGATGTGCTGAGCAGCATCTCGCCGTATGCGTGGGGCAGCATGGGGATCGCGTTCGGACTGGGGTTCTCCATTGTCGGCGCCGCCTGGTACGTAACCGAGACAAAGACTCCTTTGGTTTGCTTTTACATTTGGATGCGTGTGTGTATGCGCTGAATCTAACGACTGCGAGGTGGTGGTGGTGATGATGATGGTAACCCGTGTAGGGGCATCTTTTTGACGGGCTCGAGTCTGATGGGTGCCTCTGTGAAAGCTCCTCGCGTGCGCTCCAAGAACTTGGTCAGGTACGGTCTATTTTGCCTATAGGATCAACCAGATGGGACGACTCCACTCAACTGGTACGCGCACGTATGCTCACATTGTTTTTGCTGTTCTGCGGTTCGCAACCATTAGCATCATTTTCTGTGAAGCCACTGCTATTTATGGTGTGATCATCGCGATCATCCTCCAGAGCAAGATGAACCAGCCGGCGCTCCGAAACGCGGGCGACGCGCCGATCAACGAGGTCTCGCTCTACTTTGCCGGCTACGCGGTCTTTGGTGCGGGCATCGCTGTGGGCTTGACGAACATTGCGAGCGGGTATGTGAATCAAGCTGAAGAAATGATGGCGAGGCGCATTGGGCTGACATGTGTGTGTTGTTGTAACGAATGATACCAATAGTGTGTCGGTGGGCATTGCCGGAAGCAGTTGCGTGCTCGCAGATGCGCAGAACGCGAGTTTATACGTGAAGATCCTGATTGTGGAGATTTTCGCCAGTGCGCTGGGCATCTTTGGCGTGATCGTCGGCATCATCCTGTCCAACAACGCCGAGTTCCCCAAGTAAGACAACAGAGCAAACGGCACCAACCACCAACAAGCAGATACAAGCAGAAGTGGGGCTTCCAGGAGTCATCCACAAACTGTCAATGCTCTTCGGCAAAACAAATGCTTTTTGCTGTAGTGGAGAGAGGGTGCTCGACTCAATATATTTCTATACGAAGAAGAAGGAAGAGCTCGTCATCACAAATGATCCTTCAAAGCAAAAAGACGGAATGCGACTACTTCCACATGTCCCGATCCGCCTCGAGGTCCACAGGCGCGTACCAGTCTGGAAGCGGGTTGTTCGGGTTGTATCTACACCCACACACAGGTTCCATCCATGCAGCGAAACCTATTAGCGCACGATGCTTTCAGAGCCACCAGAGGAATTCCTTCGTACCTGTAGTTCAAAAAGAGCTCTTCGTCTTCAATGTCCGCAGTCGCAATAAACGCGAGTCCCTGACAGCCACACAGACACGCACTCAGATGAATGAGCACCTACACAACATTGTGCTATCCATTGTCAGCAACACCAACAGTTGCCGTACATGCACAAGCGCGCGTTTGCCAAACATGGACCAGCGCGAGGGCATCTCGACAAACGAGTTGGGGATCAGCTTCTGGTGCTCGGGCTGCGTGAACGGCTCCTCTGGCGGGAAGTCGAACGAGAACGGGATCACGTTCGGCTTGGAGCCCGGCGGCGGGTGGTTGATCTTGTGCGCGACCGCCAGCGGGTTGCGAGGCGTGGATGCTGTGTCGATGCACGAAGGAGACTCAGTGAATACATTTACATGGTGGCGGCATATTTGGATAAGGCTACGGACATTCTCGCTTTGCGTCAATCACGGCGCTGTCGAAGCGTGCGCGCGCGAACGGGTTGTCCGAGATCTCCTTTAGGTGCTGAGGCTGTTCACATGAAAGACAACCATATGCAAGCTCGTTAAACATTAGCGCATCATCGTGGGAAGGACGTTGTGACGTCGTTCATACCTTCTTGAAGTGCTCTGGGAGGTACACGGTTCCTGGAAACAGCGCCTGGGATAAGTCGGGACTTTGGTTAATTCGACGCAATGTCGTCTTAGTGATGGAGTTTGCTTGGCATTGAGGCTACTGCTTACCACAAGCGAGCCGATGGGCACTTTGCCGTTCAGTTTGACGCCTTCGCCAGCATTTGCGATGCTCGAGGTCTCCACGTTCAGCGAGTAGCCGAGCAGCTTTTCGAGCGTGTGCCTGGGGTTTTGCTGAACATTTGCACAGAGAGAGAGAGAGAGAATGAGCCCCTGACACATAGTTAACCCACAGGCATGCACTTCACTGCAGAGGACAATACCTTGTCGCTGGTCGCGTCCAAGCGCTCGAAGCCCGAGAGCGAGATCTTTGGCGTGTTTGCGTCCAGCACCGACGCCGTCTTGAGGATCGCATCGAACGCGGTCTCAAGCTGTATGGTTTCATGGAATCATCATTGGCAATGTGTTACACACGCAGTCGCATTCAGTGTACGAAACGTGCGAGTGGCTACCTGCGCAGCGACTTGCTCCTGGACGTACGCCTTTTGCTGGTCGAACTTTTTCTTCTGGATGAGCGCCACAGCTTCTTCAAACAGCTCGCCGTTGTCTCTACATGAGCCACAAACACATACAAGCACTTGCCCATCAGCTCTATCGTCCCGATAGTCTTCACAGGCGATAGGACAGGAGTCAAGCACGCATGGTGCTGTCCGCACTTCTCCGCATTCGCGCCTTGCAGTCTCAATCCGCGGTAGCAGGTGAGCACCGCCGCAACACCGACATCCGCTTCTTCCTGAAGATCATTCCACACATGCACAGAAGCTCAGCACCAACGTCTACTGCATATCGCACATGCGACAACAAGACGCGCGTTGCAGTACATACCTGGAAGCGTCTCGCGGCGGTCGTGCCCGCCAGCATGAGCTGGAAGCGCTGGAAGACTGACATCATCGCAGTTGGTCAATTGAGAAAGCTGCAGTGATGATCATCCTGACTGACTGACATGCCAACCTGCAGTTAAATAACTCATTCGATATACCACAAACATATCCTGATGCAGAAGTCAGATAAAGGTTGGATTTGTCTGCAACGCACGTCGCAGACTTTTGACAACCTGTGCTGCCTGAAGTGAGGCAAGCAGGCAGATGAGTGAAGAAATCAGAGAGTGGCCAGCAAATCAAAGCAGAGCAGCATGGCGGAGCACGCGAGCGACGACGCGCACCACCCGTGGGGACCGCCGATGCGCATCGGCAAGGTTTTCATCAAGGGCAACAAGCGCACCAGGTGCGTTCGACTGGACATGGCTGGCTCGCGTACAGTCAGGCGGTGTATTGATGTCGCGCTCTTTGTGTGTCTGATGTTGGTGATGAACATGGCAGAACGGAAGTGTTTGAGAATGAGCTTCAGGTACGTCACTAAACGATGCGCGAGCCGATAAGAGAGACAGCAAGGCGGCAGTGTGGTGCTGTGTTAGCATGCTAAACGGTCGCGTGCGTGTAATGTGGCGCTTATGCGATTCCAGGACGCCTACGAAGCCGACCGCATCGGGTATCTTGTGCGCGACCTGGAGATCGCGACGCAGGAGCTGAAGGCGCTCGACATCTTCAGCTCGATCCGCATTGACCTCGACAAGTGTACGTCTGTGTATGCATTATCATTATGTCGCATTGAGTGATGCGTCTACAGGACGCTGACTTGATTGCCGATTGTGAATGTTTGCCTCACAACAGCGAGCTCTGGAAAGAAGGGTGAGACGGACATCACGATCACCGTGGAAGAAAAGAGCTGGCGCTCGCTGCACCTTGGCGCCACGACCGACGGCAACGAAGAAGCTGCGGTATGTTATAATCCCGGTTCTATAACGAACCTGCAGTCGTCATCAGAAGAAGAAGCCGTGTCCATGGCTCTGACGCGCTTGTGGCTGTCTGCTGATTAACTGCCCACTTTAGGAATCGTCGTTGACGCTCTCGAATGCGTTTGGAACCGCCGAGAAGCTCACTTTTGGCGCGACGTACGCGCGCTCGGGGAGTAACACGGAGCGCGCGACGTTCCAGAAGCCGCGCTTCCTCGGACTCCCGCTCTACCTGAGCGCGACGCTCGCGAACGAGCTGCACAACCATGAATACCTGAGCTCGTACAACGAGAAGATTCGCGGCGGGAGCATCTCGGTGAGTGACTACGCGGGCGTGCACGACCTGTCGCTCAACGTCGGCTGGCGCGATATCATCCCGCGCCGCGACTCGAAGATCCCGACGGCGTTCCGCGCGTCGCCGAGCATCCTCTCGGAGGCGCTGCCGTCGACCAAGACCAGCATCAAGTACGTCTTCAAGGACGACTCGCGCAACAACGTGGTCTACCCGACGCTCGGCGGGCTCTTCCAGTACAGCACCGAGGTGTCTGGTTTTCTGGGCGATGTCAAGTTCGTGAAGGCGGAGGTCGCCGGCCAGAAGCACTTTTCGGTCGGTCCGATCCTCTTTGGGCTGCCGATCCTGAACTTCAGCTTGTCGTACCACATGGGAGCGGTCAAGTCGTACGGCTCGGACGAGACCCGTCCGGCGCGCATCAGCGACCGCTTCTTCCTCGGCGGACCTATGAGCCTGCGTGGGTTCAACCACAAGGGCGTCGGTCCTCGCGCGTCGCCTCGCGATGGCGGCGTCGCGGCAGGCGACTCGCTCGGCGGCGAACTCAGCTACAACGGGACTGCGAGCGTGGGCTTCCCATGCCCAATGCCGCTCTTGGCGGTAAGTGTCTCCCCCAAGGGCTATACTGCACTACGGGCTTCGTTTGTGCGCGATCCAACACAGATGGCTGACATTTCCTATGACTCGCTTATTGTTGCTAATTAGATGCTCGGCATTCGCGGCCAGTTCTTCGCGAACGCGGGCAACCTGACGACCTGGGGTCGTCTGCTGGACGAGAAGAAGTGGATGAAGAACCTCGCGGACGACACGCGCGTGTCCGTGGGCATGGGGCTCGTCTGGGGCACCCGCATCGGACGCCTCGAGGCCAACTACTCGTGGATTCTGAAATCCCACGCTCATGTACGTGTTGTTGTCTCCCGCCATTCATTCCCTTGCATTTATCCGAGATGGTTTGTTGCTTACCTCGCTTTTGTCACTCTCTGATCCTTCCCACAGGACAACATCAAGCGCGCGCAGCTTGGGCTCGGCATGACTTTCTCCTAGACACACACACACACACGCACACACGTGCACTCGTGTGCGTGTGCTGCTTGCGATAATATGCTGAACCAAAAGAGCTCATTGATGTCCCTCACCCTTTTCACTTCATTTTCCTCTGCCAAAGTCGTCATCCACCATTTTGTGTCCCTTGTAGAGAGTCATTCGTGTGTTGAATAGAGGGATGGCGAAACAGAGAGGAGGATGGGGAACCTGATTGGGCAACCTCATTTTGTGAGACAAACAAAACAGCCTCCTTTCTGTGCCCCTCTCATTCCTGCTGCTCTGAGCTATATCACTCCTGAGAGGGCTTTGCACTTCTCGCCGCTCTTTTTCTTCTCACATCAGAAAAGAAGCCCAAGATCCCACACCAAGCAGGCGCCACGACGCGTCTTCAAGAGCTCCTCTCTATCGGACTGCGACCACCAAGCAGCTCAACGCACCGCTTGCAGCAGACAGAGCATGTACACTGGCAGCGCAGCGCGCATCTACAACCCGCGGCCAGACCTGGCGGAGCGCGGTCCGCCCAAGCGCGTCACGCGCGAAGAGAGCCACATTGGCGAGATGGTGGCGGCGTCCAAGAAGCGCATCTCGTGGAAGTTCTCGCTCGGCGAGTCGGAGGCGACCCACGAGGTCGTGCTCGTGCACTCGGTCATGTCCTACAAGAAGGTTGGTTTGCTGGGCTCTCTGTTGTCGTATGGGTGTGTAATGAGACAGCTAGAGACTGACTGACCATGTGCGTGCGTATGTGTATCTGATCTGTACAGGTGGTGGAGTTTGACGGACGCCAGATGCACTACTCCGCGACGGTAAGAGCGCATACTCGTATCAGTCGATCGAGCTCGTCGAAGCGGGTGTGTCGTGAGAGTTGACGGCTGACTGAGCCACTGACTGACTGTTTACGTCCAATATGGGGCTCGCCTGTAGTTTACGCCTGGAGATTGGAAGTTCCTGATGATCCTCGAAGGCTCAAACCACGTCTTTGAAGTGCGCATCAACGACTTGGAGTCTGCTAGCGTGCCCAAATACGGTAAAGCGTTGCTCATTTCCTGTTGGTTGTGCATTACTGCATGCAAACACAAAGACGCACTAACAGCGATCGTCTTCTGTGTGTGTGGATGTAGATTTGGCTGTGGACCGCATTCCATTCCGCCACTGGGACGTCTACCGCCGACGCAAGCAGCCGGTCACGACCTCGACGTATGCGCTGCCGAATGCCCAGCAGCAGCAGCAGCAGCAGCAGCAGCAAACAAGTACGTGCCTGTCGTCTGTGTGTGTGTGTGTGACGAAGAGCTAGAGTTGTTGGTGTGTTTCTCAAAGCAGCACGCTTACGACTGGATCGGTTGTTTGCCATGGTACAGGTACGTTCGGAACGCAGCGGTGGGGTCCGTCCGGGATGTCTGCGCCTCCGCCAGCTGAGCCAATGAGGCGTCCTGGCCAATACTCGCATCATGGCGGTGGTGGAGCACAGAACCGTTCGCCCGAAGCCCGCTCGAACAGCTTTGGCACGTCCCGCGACAGTAATGGTGGCCACAGAGGATCTTTCGGCAACGACAGAGGATCGTTCGGCAACGCGTCGCCTCCATACCCACAACAACAGCAACAGCAACGTCGACCATCGCAATCCGAACAGTATGGCGCACCGCCGCTTCAGTCTGCACAATCCCCGCCAGCGTTGATGCAGGGGAAGACTCATGCACCACCGCTTCAAAAGAAGCAGCCTGAGATCAACCTCATCGACGACTTTGGTCCGAGCGTCAGTGTGCCAGCGCAAGCGCTGCTCTTTGACCCACTCGCGGGCGTACGTACCCTTTCGATTTGGACATTTCCTCACGTGATGCTTCTCGTTGATAGAACTGACCGACACAATGTGAATCTTCGTTGTTGTTGATCAGTCGACTTTTGTGGGGCACACTGGCGTGAGTCCACCGCAGCAGCAGCAGCAGCAGCAGCAACAGATGAACGCGCGCACGTCCAGCAGCCCAGCGTTTGCGCCTCCGTTCAGCGCGCAGATTCAACCAAATCCAGCGCCGTGCGTGCCTCCCTGCCTGTACACACACAGCTTCTGATCTGCTGCTCTATCCTGACACACTGCTCCGTTTGTTCTCTGTAGACACGTCGACCCGTTCGCAAATGTACCCCAAGCCGCGCCACTCAAGCCAACGCCCGCGCCGTGCGTTCCCCATGCCTAGAGTCTATCATGCGCTATCCTCTGTGTTTGCATGAGCTTTGAGCTGTAAGTGCTGACTGGTTGGCTCTGTGTTGTGCTTGTTTGGATGTCTGCAGTATCGGTTTCAACCAGTTTGCGGCTCCAAGCAATGGGTATCCTCAGCAACAGCAACAGCAGCAACAGCAACAACAGCGACCACCCCAGAATGGCGGGATGTATCATCCAACCAACTTTCAGCAACAACCGCAGATGGGAGGAACTCCTGTGGCGCCTATGATGGGAGTGCAGCCTGGTATGGCGAATGGCGGTCGGATGATGATGCCAGTCGCCCAGCAGCAGCAGCAGCCGGTGGCGCCTGCGATGTCCGTCCAGCCCGTCCAGCCTGTGCGCGTCGGCGCGCCGGTCAACATGAACAACCCAGTGAACTACAACATCTCGCAGCTGATGAACCCCGTGGACGTGAACGGCTTCCAGCAGCAGAGCCAGCAGCCCAAATCGATCAACATTGACGCGTTTGCTGGAATGAAGGGCTAGCTTACGAGCCAAAAGCAAAACAACGACAGCGAAGCAATCACGCGATGATTGGTCTGCTCGCGACAACGGGGTACGAGACGGAGATGTCTTTGTGTGTATATTGAAGATCATTTGTAGAAAGTGTGTGCGCCAGTTTCATTTCCCCGAGGCGACATGCGCTACTGCTGAAGTGTTATGTGATAAGCACGGAGAGTGAAAGAGCTATGTTTGTGCAATCTCTATTTTGCGTCGCCCTTTCATTCGCAAAAGGTCTGGGGATGCGTAGGTTACATGCACGCGTGCGCGCTTTTATGCCTCTTGTTGCTGCAGCTGGGGGCTTTCCTTCGAAATCTGGCTCTGCGAGCTCAGCTTGCGCACCGCTTCCTCCAGCGCCACGAGGTGCGGGTCGTGCACTCCCAGCGCGCGCATGCTCTCGCAGAGCTTCTCAAAGTACTCGATGTTGGTGCCGCTCGGTCCCGACCGCGTCGCGATCTGCTGCGCCACGACATCGACTGGCGACGGACCGAGAAAGTCCGCGTTCTCGGGCGTCGCAATGTACACCAATGCGCTGCGCACGCCTCCGTCCTGGCAGTGCACGTCCACCATGCACCGCTCGTAGCCGGCCTGCTCGCGGTTGTCGAGTTGCGTGAGCGTGCCTTCGATATGCTCGTCCGGCACTTTGTAGAGTCGTCCCCACGTGACGCTGTCGTTCTCCAGGTGCGCGTGCTCGTCGTCTGCGAAGCGCTGCATGTCCTGCGAGCTGATGAGCGTGACCACACGGCCGAGCGCGTCTGCTGTGCCGCGGTGGTCGGGCGAGCCCTGCCAGAAGCGCCGGTGGTAGCCCTTGACGAAGCCAAACATGGTGTCGTGCGCGGGGAAGTCCGTCTTCCACACGATCGAGCCGTCTGTTGAGGAGGAAAGAGCGCATTGGCAGTGACGACAGTGGGGAACGTCAGTCGCGCACGAAGATGTGATCACATGTGCGTAATAGAGAGCCTTGGCACAAATGATATACGTACAGCCAAAGACCCACATCGCGGACGCACGGGCGTTGAAGAGATCGATGGATTGCTTGATGCGTTCGAGGTGGCGAATTGGAAACTGCTAGTCTGCTTGCCATTGCGACGTCATTCACTCCGTACAGCTTACGTTCGAAAAAGTACTCTCGTCCGCTAACATGCGTGTTTTGGTAAATACTCGTGTGTGCTCATAGAGTATTCTGTTAAATACGATTGCTATAAACACGCAATCCTGATGCAACTAGTCAGTGCGAATGTGTTTGCGAGAAGTCAGTCCACCATTCCTCTCACATTTGATCCCTTCGCGACAACTGATGCCTTCGATCTCATGAAAGTCGCTAAAGTCCGTTCGCAGTCGAGCTCGCATGCGCACAACGAGCTTTTCTTCCGACGCGGTCAGCTTCGTCACCAGATCCTGAGCAATGCTGGAGCAGGTGGGGAAGGGCGATGCGATCGCCACTAGAGCGTATCTGCGAAATCGATCTTCCAAAGCAGACGCAACCGGTTTCCGAGCAAGAATGACCAAAGTCGTGTCATCAAGCAGCCCTGTATTGCACCATTTCTATTAGTGCTCACGGGTTCATTTCCCTTTAGACACTCGGCTAGTTCACAACCGGGATCGCCATCGAAGCTTTCGGCACTTGCTCACTTGCGCGCAAGTACTCGATCAGCGCGTTCTCGAGCGCAAACAGGTGCGGATCGTTCACTTCCAGCGAGCGCACGCACTCGCAGAGCTTCAGCAGATACTCGTCGTTTCGACCGCTGTGACCGGAGCGGGTCGCGATTTGGTGCACCATGTCGTGCATCGGCGCAGGACCGATGAAATCCGGACTGCTTGGCGTCGAGATGTACATGACTGCTTCGCGCACGCTCCCATCCTGACAGTGCACTTGCACCATGCGTCGCTCGTAACCGGCTTCTCGCACATCAAGCTGCGCGAGCGTCTCTTTGATATGCTCTCCTGGCACTTTGTACAGTCTCCCCCACGTGACGCTGTCGTTCTCCAGGTGCGCGTGCTCGTCGTCTGCGAAGAGCTTCATGTCCTCCGAGCTGACGAGCGTGACGACACGGCCCGTGCTCTCTGATGTGCCGCGGTGCCAAGGCGAGCCCTGCCAGAAGCGTCGGTGCCAGCCCTCGACGTAGCCAAACGCAGTGTCGTTCGCTGGGAACCCAGTCTTCCAAAGGATCGAGCCATCTGCAGACATGACAACAACCAGAGAGGTTCATGGTGAGCAAGCGGTGAGGGAGTATCGTTGTCCCTGGGCGGCACGACGCAGCACATACGCAGCAGCACGCGGGTGCTGCAGTATATGCGCTGTTGGGGACAAGCGCGCATCCAGCGAGAGGCTACTCACATCCGAAGACCCACATCTCAGCGCGTTGCGTGCTGCTCGCTTTCGTCCGATTTGCTTGAGCTGCTGAAGTTCAGAGCTGCATTCAGCAACAAGCGTACTATTCACACCCGGTTAATATATCGAAGCCTATTTCCGCAGCCAGCGTATTTTCGCTCTCACAGCACAACGCAAACACAGTAAGCACACAAAATGCAGACATCTGCATTTGTTTTCTCAAACACACTCGCGGAAACGTTCGCGTTTGCGCCATCAGCCTCATTTCGCTGATCCCAATCTGGCACCACGTCGCCACAGCTCATCCTGCTATTGGTGCCTGCGACTGACAGGGTCTCGCATGCGAACGAATGAACAGATGGATCGCTCACGCGGATGCCACGTGGGTGTTCTCACAACGAAGCAATGCAGTGTCATAGGGACTGCACACTGTCTGAGACTGGGATATCGATATCGCGCGAGGTTTTGTGTGGTTGATGGCAATCATGCCAAGGAGAATAATAAATTAGGCTACACTTTGTTTGGTACGCAAGAATATGCAAGGGGAGGCTAGCTTTATGCTGCTGCTGCTGCGCTGATCAAATTCAGTGACCAAGGACGCGCTCTTGCTGTGTGTACTGTCTGTCTAAGGCTGATCTCCCTTGTCGATGCCTTGTCGGGTGGGAGATGTCCGGTTTTACATGGAGAAGCTGCCTGGTTGTCGCCTGCTTCATTTGGGGGTATTGTACATTTGTGCTGTTGTTGCTGCTGCTTTACTGGATGTCGCAGAGCTTCTCGCTCCACTCAACGAGCGGCTGCGTGTACTTGAGCACCGCGTTCTCCAGTGCGATGAGGTGCGGGTCGCGCACTTTCAGCACGCGCATGCACTCGCACAACTTGAAGAGGTACTCAAAGTTCGGACCGCTGAAGCCCGAGCTGGTCGCGATTGTCTGCGCCATGTCGTCCATGCTGGACGGACCGAGGAAGTCCGAGTTGCTCGGCGTCGCGATGTACACGAGCGCGCGGCGCACGCGACCGTCTGTGCAGTGCACGCGCACCATGCGTCGGTCGTAGCCGGCCTGCTCGCGGTTGTCGAGATTGGCGATCGTGCTCTTCACGTGCTCGTCTGGGACTTTGTAGAGGCGTCCCCACGTGATGCTGTCGTTCTTGAGGTGCGCGTGCTCATCGCTGAAGCGCTTCATCTGGCGCGTGCTGATGAGCGTGACAACGCGGCCGGCGCTGTCGACCGTGCCGCGGTGGTCCGGTGAGCCCTGCCAGAAGCGTCGGTGGTAGCCCTTGACGAAGCCGAACATGGTCTCCTCCGCCGGGAAGTCGGTCTTCCACACAATCGAACCGTAGCCAAAGACCCACATTGCGAAGAGTTGTGGGAAGCGATAGAGCTGCTGGCTGTGGACGGAGCTTGGCGATCCAAATGTGCTGCTTGCTGGGGAGCTGGCAAAACCGGAAATGAATGAGCTGCTGGGATGCGGGATGCGGTTCGTTAGCTCCGCTGGCTGTTTGTTTATTTTCGTCGTCTTGTGGGAAGGTGCCACGCCGCCCTTTCTCTGCGCACTTATCCTTTTTGACGATCAGGAGCACCAGCAGAAAAATCTGGCCATTCCCTTTGTTGCCAGAAAAACAAGTCGGAACCGAAGATAAACGGTAATTTAGAGTCTGAGATGGAAATTATAGCAAATGCCGTTTCTTGGCTCGAAAAAATGGCAAGGATTTGTTGTTGTCCAGTCTCTGGCGGCAGCGCAGCCATCCATTCCACACCCTTCCGCAGTGTTTGCTCAAACCGGCATTACTGTGCGCGGATCTTGCTGGCGTGCGCTTTGCTCCTTTTTTCGTGGTCAACTCAGGTGCTTCCCCTCCCCCACACAAATAACCATCCTGGACCTCATCCAAAGGATTGTAAAGGAAAGTGCGCCGTCTAGGATCCGCCGCTCCTCCTGCTTCGCATTGTTTTGCTGACGCGGAGGCGCTCGCGCTGCTGTTTGGCTGCTTTCAAGACCCCAAGAATCCAAAAAGTGAGACCCAAAAATACTGTCACCAGATTTGCAGCTTTTCAATGATGCTGCATTTGCCTGACGCATCTCTTCTCTCCTCTCCTCTCTTGACATCTCTCAAGAAAGCTCAAAGCACACACACACACACACACAATGCAATCTCTTTCGAGAGCGAAGATATGTGGGAATTTATAACTCCTCGAGACACGCTCTTTTAGAACTGAACGTTCAGAACGACGAGCGCTGAAGTGTCAGTGTTGGTTGTGGTGTCAGCGGAATGGCGCGTGCTGATTGGCTGGTAAGAGTGATCGCGACCCCTGATTCGCTGTTCTAATTGCAGCTCGTCACGCTGTCACAGTGGTGATGGGGACACAGTTGACCAAACGGTTCCTGAAACCGCTCCTCTCTCGGCCAATCAGATCGCCGGAAAGCGCGAGATCGATCTTGCAGAGGCGTTGCGGGTTCACTGTCACGAGCAGCTCCGCCTCTGATTGGCTCGGCTGCCGAGAGTTGTCAGAGCAAAGACGGCCAACACCAGAACGCCACAACACGAACAAACGCGTGGACACTGAAGCGACGACGGCAAAGAGGTGTTGCGCTCGCGATCGTCCGACGTGCGCTTGTCGATTCTGCGTTTGGCAGGCGTCTGCTCAAGGGGATCTGCAGTCGAGCCCAGAAAGCAGCTTCCAAGACCCGCGCTGGCGTGTGTGGTGGCTCAATGGTCGTCCCCAGATGGATCGCTCCGTTGTCCAATCGCTCACTCGCATCGAGGCATGTCATCCGCGTCATGATACCTGAGAACGGCTTGTAAGCCATTGCACAGCACACAGGCGACGAATAGAGTTGCGCAGAAAGCACACGCATCGTCTGCGTCTTCACGCGCTTGTCGCCGCGATTCTTCACAGCGCATTGAGGGAATCTTCAAGCGCTGGACTCTGAAAATCAGATAGAGACACGCTGAACTGAACTCTTTTGCGGCGCTCGTCTACAGGTCCACGGTTCAAGTGGTCAAGTGTCGTCGGATCAGTCCGACCTTCTCTTTCGCGCTGACGAGCGAGTGAATAATGAAGCGACAGTTTGCTTTCGTGATGAAGCTCCCTGAAGGGAGATGAGGTGATAGCCCACACTTGAGCCTTCATCTCTCCGTCGACGAGCGGACTGTTCATGGGTGAAAATGCCTCGTTCTTGTTCAATCGGCAATGAGCGATCGATCGAGAGTGACGGCTAGTATGCGCAATGTGGCTCAGGCTGCTGGTCGCGCGGTCGCGCGCTTGATGTCCGAGCCGAGGAACGACGTGTACATGCAGCTCTCGTTCTTCTTGAGGAAGCCGTCTCGGTAGACGAGGTCAAAGCCCCCGACACGGTCGTCGCCACCCGCTTTGCTGCAAGTGCGCGTCAGCAACCGTCACCATGCAAGCAAACAAAAACGTACTTGTTCTCGACGTCGATGATGTCGAGCATGTCGTTGAGCATGCCGCACTTGAGCTGGTAATCGGACGACATGTTGGCCGAAAGCTTCAGTAGCATGCATCAGTTGCTAGTATGAGGCTTCCATCATGCCACACCAAGCCATTTCTCACTGGTTGCACGCACACAATGCGCTTTCCGAGGGCGAGGCGTTCACTTCCAGCAGCCAGGGCTTGAGGTTCTCGTCGATCATGACGTCGTACCCGTAGAGCTCGAAGCAGTGCTTGACGTTGATCATGATCTTCTCGATGCTCAGCAGCGACTTGATGATCACCATCTGGATCTCAAAGAAGAGCTTGTTGATCCGCTCGGAGCCGTGCTTGGACATCATGTACAGCTTCAGGTTGCGCAGGTCCCATTTGCCGCCGTGCTGTACATTAACGCACACAGACACACATGCGATTTCCACAGAGTTGTGTCCATGCTGGGTGTTGTATACGATACAGGATAATGCGCGTTGATGCAATAAGAAGCTTACTTTTTTGTTGTAGTGCTCGGACGTTTTCTGGATCGCGACGTTCGCGAGGTGGATGAACGAGTTCACAATGTCGCTCGGGTTGTTCGAGTATCGCGAGTTCGTGAAGCGCGCAAAGCCGCCGCGGAACAAGTAGATCTCCAGCGGCGCGAACGACGGCACGAGCGCATACAGCCGCAAATCAAACTATGACACAGAGCATCCCCTCTCCTCTCCTTCTCTGACACCACCTTGCTCTGTATCGTGCTTTTGGAGACAGAGGTACCGCGCTGCTCTCTGCGCCAACAGCAACTCGGTGGCGTATCCACGAACTCCTTCTGACAGCGCTTTCTTTTTCTCCAATGGCGCGACCAGTCGACTCGGTCGGTCTTGCCATTTCCTCATGAAGAGAAAATCTCTGTTTGCGAGGCTTGAAGGCGGAGCTAAAATAGTTCTTGCAGCGACAAAAGAGATCTGCTCTATTGTCGGTTCTTTTAAACAAGAAGCAGTATTCGAACTCTGCGTCCACTGGGCACTTCTTCAAAATCGAGGCGCTCGTTAATATAAAATCTATGCACTTGGTTGCCTAGCAGCCCGCGACAGCTCCATCTGGCTGGCATCAACGCCAACACTCAAACGGTGTCAGCGATTTTGTCGGCGTCATCCGACGACAGGAAGCCCAGCTCGTCTTCCTCGCGCACAGTCGGGCAATCACGAAGAATGGCGTGGGAAATCGCAAGCGCAGAGCTGTAAAGAGAGAGAGAGAGAGAGAGCGATGAGAAACCCATCCGAGGCAGGATGCGACGAACGAGGTCACACAAATCCTCTTTACCTGGCAGTGCAGATCGTGAACAGAATGGAGCCTCCGAAGATGACGATCACACCCAAGCTGACTGTACGACAGCAAAGATAAGAACGTTAAGAAGCTCCTCAAGACATCAACACAGATAACCCACGCCGCAGACGTACTTCCAGTCAGTCCGAGCTTGCGCTGTTCTGGCGAGACAGGCTTTCCGAACACCAGCATCGGGTTCTCGGCAGTCTCATTCGCAGCCACACTCGACGCGTACAGCCAGAACCCCGCCAAGCAGATCAGCACGAACAGGAACATCGGGTTGAGCAGACTATCAAGCAGGCAAACCAATCGTCAATTTCAGACCCTCATTCGCACATTTCCGCACAGCATCCTGACTCACACCTGGCGCATAAGATAACACTCACATTGTGACAACACCCACGAGCGCCGCGGAAATCGCGTAGTTGGTGCTGAAGAACATCACGTTCTTGCGAGCACGTGGGGCGAGCTCCTCTCTGCTGGGCACATTGAACGGCTTCTCCTCGCCGAGACCGAGGAACTGCGAGACGCCGCGCACGTTGCGGAGGTTGATCACCTGCAGCAGCTGGTCCTTCACCTTCACCAGCGCGTGGTGCTGCACTTCGACCACGAGCTTGCTTTCGGCGTCCGCGACCTTCATCTTGCTGGCTGGCTTCTTCGCTTCTCTCTCTTGCTTGCTGTGTCGTTTATCAGCGTGTTTGGCGAATGAACTGAAAGTGGGCGACAGAAAGAGAGAGGTGAGTAATGAAAAAGTTGGGTGTGCGGTTGGCACGAGCTGATTTGCTGAAATCTTCTCCATAAATAGACTTCTGACCACTAGGAGAGAGCCGTTGGCTCAGACTCCGCATCTTGCATTTCAGCCAATGAACGCGCGGCAGGAGAATCCACTTTTTTCGAGAGAGAATGATTGTGTCTACAGAGAGAACGATTGTCGCGCAGGTTGCTGCTTCAACAGTCGCCAAAAGGGAAACACGCGCAATTGCGCATTCTGGCATTGCAGCAGGACGCTCAACTACGCCGGACCGAGAAGCGCGCGTTGTCGCCGCTATCGCAACCGCCATGCGCACGCGCCGAGCACCAGTCGACGCACCGGCGAAGCAGAAGAGCTGCGACCTCGACGACTCGTTCGCTGCAGGTGCAAATGCATGCACATGTGTGTGGCTGTTGTTCTGCGTGCTGGAGAAATCACGAATGTAGCAGTGACTGCTGCGTGACTGTGTGTCAAACAGATCAATGCACGGACGACAAAGTGAGTTTTTCTGGTGTCTAGCAACAGCTGCAGATGGCCACACACTTGCTCACATGAAGGTGTGCTTGTTGCGATCAGGAAAACGTGGATGCCAATATCCAGCCTCGCACACGCGGGCGACGAGGGCTGGCGGTAGCGGCAAAAAGAAAAGAAGCTCAAACAGAGCGAAGCAGTGCAGTGCACGGCCAAGCCTCGAAGAGAAGAAAGCGAGCGGTGGCGACGTTAGAACAAACTGCACGTGCAAAAGGCACTCACGGTACCCCTCCCACCTCCAACTGCCCAGCTGCATCCCAAGAAACTCCGCCAGCGTTTGCTTTTACCAAAGGCAAGCAGACTTTTCGGAAGCGCAAGCTGCTCAAGGAACAGCAGAAGAGCCAGCAATGCGATCAGAAGCGAATCGAAGACCTCGTGCAGTATTTCAAAGGCTTGGACGACCAGACGCTGAAATTTGCGTAAGCTCCTTCGCGATCTGATTCGTCAAGAATGGTGCTAGTCGCTGGATGTGTTGGTGTCGATCCGCTAGGATGCACGTGAGCTTGCGCGAGATTCGTGTCTTGATTTGTTTTACAATCTATCGTGGCGTCGCGTGAAACACCTACGCTGCAGTCAGTGCCAAGATCTGATCGCAAAGTCTCGGACTCTGATGACGGCTTCGGTTCTCTTGAGCTTTCTTGGCAACCAGCGGCTTGTCGACCTCGACCGCCTCTTTGATCACACTGAACACAGCCTCCTGTTTATCGAGAGAAAGCATGGAAGCTCATAGGTCAGCATCTCAAAGGAAAGCTGCCGAAGCGAATGAACTCGACGAACCTGAATGCTCGGATCGGAATCGTCGAGGTGCACAAACAGGCAGTCGAGCGTGTAATCGATGATCGTGCCCTTGAAGTGCTCCTTTGGCGCCGCGCGAAGGAAAGTGCTGAAGGTCTGGCACGCAGCCTTGCGGACAGTGTCGTTGCTGTCATCGAGTCGCTTGAGGATTTCTGCATACAGTTGGTGCACCGGTTCCTCTGATATACACAAATGCGTGTCGTGGCCACCAAGAACAACAAAAGGTCAGTCTGTGAACACTCTCGCCTTACTAGCGACCCGCTCTTCGTACCTCCAAGACAACCCGGAAGCGCCACGAAGAGGTACTGCAACGCGAGGCACGCCAACTGGCGAGTCTTTGCGTCGCCGTCGTCCATCGACGATTTCAGAACCGGCAGCATCTGCAACACTCAAGCAGCCACGCATCAGTCGTGTGTTTCCGTTGAGCACCAGTGCACTGCAGAGCTGGGTGCGAGCAGCTTCACAAACCTTCGGCGCAGTTTCAAAGAGACACGCCTGGTCTGCCAGTCCCTGGCGAAGAAGCGTGTACGCGCACGCCACTGCAACTTTCCTACACGTGTGCAATGTTTTGCGAACAAGAATGTGTCATGTTCATCTCGAGAGACGACTTCTCACACTCCGAGCCGCTAAAGACGGACGCACCTGATCGTCGCAGCGACTCGCCCTCCTTCCCACACAATGTTTGGAATGATACCGTTGAGCAAAAGAGGCACACTGAATGGCTGGAAAGACTGGAGAGCAAGTAGCATTGTTCACAGTAGAGCACGTCTGTCAGTCTTATGCGGATGAAGCGGACGCGGGGAAATTGTTGGTCGTACCGTGAAGATCGAATCCGTCCCGAGCATCGTCTCGAGAAGAGCGAGGAACGCGAGGCGCACGTCTGCATCGCGACCGGCGTCCAAGTGGACGAGGATCGCAGGAACCAACTTGCCCATGTTCTCACCACACGCCTGCAGCAACAACGACCAGTCAGTCGCTCATGATTCGGAGCAGAGCAGTCAGACCCAGTTAGCTCAACGCAGATTTAGATGAATGCGCATCGTACCGCGCCACCACGCCGGCAAAGCGAATCAAACAGCACGCGGCTTGGGTCGCTCTTCTTCCAGCTGGACGCAGCATCCGCGGGAAGCGCCATTTTGTCCAGGATTTTGCCCAAGTGGCGCAGATAGAGTCCCTGCGAAAAGACAACGACCACGTGCAAGCGGTCAGTTCAAACATCCACAATCTGCAGTGCATTTTGCCACTCGACACGTACATCCACGGAGAGTTCGCACTTGAGAGCGAGCTCATCCACCGCTGCCGTCGCCTGCACAGTAAACAAGCCAGTGAGATCAGCATTCTCGAATGCGCAATAGATAGTCGGACAGGGCATCAAAACCAATCGCATTCACTCACCACTTCATGGGCAATGGACGACTCAGCGGAACTCGCGAGCAGGTGGTTGAGCACCCAAAAGAGGCGAAATGAGATCTCGTCTTTCTGTGGCAACACCGCGCCGGCAGTCTTGATAATACTGGACACGACACCCGCAAGCCGGTCCTGCAAATCGGCGGCTTCGGATTCCCGGAGCCCAGCGTCGCAGAGAGCTTCTGTGATGAGCTCCAGGTGCGGCTCAATCGTTTTCAGAGACATCCCTTCGATGCTCATGCCCAGGAGGATCAGCCCATTGGTTCGGTGCTGGGCGGTGTCTTGCCCAGCGAGTCTTCCTGCAGCCTATCAATCAACAAGAAATTGCCCCCCCCGCATGTTATCCCACAACTCAGTCATGACTAAGCCAGTTCAGCAAACAATGACGAGCTTACCATCGGGAGCAGCGACGCGAGAATCATCTGCGAGTCTGCGTAGTAGCCGACGACGCCCGAGCACTCTTTCACACTCTGCACGACCGAGTCTTCATCGTCGCGACAGATTTTCCCGAGCGCGGCAAAGATCTTGTCCAAGAACGAGTTCATGCCGTTTTCAAGCAGCATCAGGAACACGCTCAGGATTTTCGTGTAGCGCTCGCGGACTTGCAACGTCCAGTCGCTTGTCTTCTCTAGCAGCACAGGAAGCACTTCCGCTTGGACGCTACAAGAACAACCACGCGTAAATACCCGAATACTTGCCGGCTACAGGACGCCCTCCCGCGAATATGCATACACACCTAATCGCAAGTTTACGCGTTGCAGCAGGCGGTCTAGTAGGGAAATAGGCTGGCGGACGGACAGTATTGCTGTCGCTGTCCCCGTCGACAGCCATGGGCTCTGCGTCCACTCCATCGCCATTTGCCGCACGTGCTTCCCAGGTCGCCGTCAGCTCCTCGAGCTTCTTCAGCGATACGTCGTGCACTTCCAGGGACTCATCGACGATCCCCGCCAGCAGCAGTGGAAACAGCGGCGCTTGGAACTGCCGGATCTCCTCGATATTCTGGAACCACGCAGCGAGCATGAGCGCAAACTGCTTGCGCACCGAAGGCGCTCGGTCGAAGACCACTTTGCTGATCGCAGGCAGCACGATCTCCTTCATGAGCTCCACGAGCGACTCGGAGCCGCACGGCACAAGCGCTTCCAAAGCCTACAGCGCCACACGCAGTGTGTTTAGGCACATATACAAACGAGCTTGATGCATTTGCAGGGGAAAAGAGCAAACCTGAAGAGCGCCGACGCGCACGCGACTGTGCTGGTGACCGAGATTCATCACCATCGGCTTCACGATCGTTCCGAGCTGCAACGCCACATCGGATCTCCACGCGCTCGAGATCACAATCGCGCAGTCTGCAGTGATCTTCTTCACGTCCGGGAACGGGTCCAGCGCGGTCTTCCCGAGCACATTCGCGAGGTCTGGGATCACGGCGGTGAGCGATAACGATCCTTTGTCTTCAGAGGTCACCGCCTCTGCCAACTGCTTCAAGCACACATGCGTCAGCTGCAACATCAGCAATCGGATCTCTTCGGTAGGCTCCGGGTACGGCAATTTGCCTAGTCGCGCATGAAGAAGCACCACGAGGTCCTTCAGCATGCTCTGCGAGAGCTCCATGGCGCGACGCTCCGCAAAGAAGAGCAGGATCGCGAGCGCCTTCTCGCGGCACTTCTCCACACCATCTTGGCTCGCGCACGCGAGCAACGAAGCCTTCATGTTTGCGCTGAAGAGCGTCTGCAGCACGGTCGCAGGCACACTCTGCACCTCGTTGTTGAGCGCGCGCTGCAGCTTGTCGAGCGCGCGACGCCGCACGCTGCGCTCCGGGTCCGCGAGGCAGTTGATATCGCGCTGCAGCTTCATCGAGAGCGCGTTGTACTGCGTCTGCTGCTCGTCGCTCATCGCCATCGCCATGCCTTTCGTCGTATCTTCGGTCCTCTCTCCTGCGAGTCGGTCGGCCATCGTTCGCGTCCGAGAAAAGATGGATATGTCTGAAGTGACGCTGCTTCACTATTGGAATGATCAACGCCAATAAAATGCTGGATTCATAAGTATTGCACACCCGATGTCCTTCATGACACTCATTGTTGTCGCGAAGAAGATAAGATGAGCGGTACACAAGTGTACCCATAAGCCTCAACATCACTTTTTGAAAAGGAACATGTTGGCATGAAAACGATCGCAGTGCTCTTGGTATGCTCTTTTTCGTTCTTCTATCGTTTGTCTACACACTAAGGGAGAGGAAAGCTGGCGGATCGGTCAATCAGCGAGACGCGGGTGATGGTGGTGGTGCTTCTAATCTATCTGTAATAACATGCAATTGTGAGAATCCCCAGCTCCCTTCTCCTCCTTCACACGCTGTGTGGCGATTGGGGTGGTTGGATGCCTGTGCCAGCCGACAGCAGGCAGCCCATTTACTTCTTCTTGGTGGCCGAGCGCTTGCGGTCGTTGGCCGAGAGCTCACGTTTGCTGAAATGATCAAACAACAGCAACAAAGTGATGCACAGGTAATGTGTCAGATCCATAAACGCGGTAACATCTCGAGACGCATCCAACGACAATAATCACAAGAAAACTACGACGAACGTACCGCATGCGAATGCGCGTCGGCGACACGTCAATCATCTCATCGTCTCCGATGTACGTCACGACGTCCTCTAGCGACATCGTGCGGATTGGCGAAAGACGAATGTTTTCATCCTGTCGGTTCGAAGAACACACACATACAAGAAATGAGCAAATGAATACTCGCAAAGACTGCAGTGCTACAGGAGATAAGCAGAGTGACTTTTTCGTACCGTGCCGGCCGCGCGCATGTTCGTCAGCTTCTTCTCCTTCGTTGGGTTCACCTCAATGTCCACTGGGCGGGTGTGCTCGCCGATGATCATGCCAGTGTACACTTCGTCACCAGGCTTGATGAACATCTCGCCACGGTCCTCCAGCGTGTTCAACGCGTAAGCCTACGTTTCAGACAAACAGAGAGGATCCAGTGAGTAATCCAAAGTCACAGGCACAAGAGCATCAAGCTGTTTACATACCGAGGCGACACCGTTTGCCGAGGCGATCAGCTTGCCCTTGGACGGCGGCGACGCAGAGCCCTGGAACGGCGAGTAGCCGTGGAAAATCGAGTTCAGCACGCCACTGCCGCGGGTGTCCGTCTTGATCTCACTACGGTAGCCCATGAGGCATCGCGACGGGATCTTGAACTGCAGACGCACTTTGTCCTGCATCTCCTTGAACTCGACGATTTCGCCGCCGCGGTTCGAGAGCTTGTCGATCACCGAGCCCGAGTAGTCGGCGTCGACATCGATCGTCACTTCTTCGATCGGCTCGAGCTTCTGCTTCGTGTCCGGGTCTGTCTTGAAGAGCACCTGCGGCGCCGAGACGCACATCTCAAAGCCCTCGCGACGCATCTCTTCGATCAAAATCGCAAGCTGCAGCTCACCGCGACCGTGGACGTTGAACGCCTCCGAGGATTCGCTCTGCGAGACCGAAATCGCGACATTGTTCTCGGTTTCTCTCTTCAAGCGCTCCTTGATGTGCGAGGACGTGAGGAACTTGCCTTCTTTGCCGGCGATCGGGGAGTCGTTCACGCCGAAGGTCATGGAAATAGTAGGTGGGTCCAGCGTTGGCGACGGGATCGGCTCCGAGACAGCGCTGTCACAGATCGTGTCCGACACGAACGCGTTGACACCCGCGATCGTGATGATGTCACCAGCCGTGGCGGACGTGACTTCGGACTTGGCTCCGGCGCGCGTCACGTACATCTTCGTCACCTTGCCGGTCTCCAGCTGCTTGCTTTCGAGGTTCAGCACTTGGATTGCGTCGCCGACCTTGATCGAACCAGCGTGGATGCGACCAGTGGCGAGACGACCGACGTACGGGTCGTGGCCAATCATGGTCACAGCCATGGCAAACGGCGCCGAAGCGTCCGCCACTGGGGCTGGGACGTAGTTGATGATCTCGTCCAACAGCGCAGTCATGTTGTCCTTCGACTCGTCGGCGTCGTCGAGGTCGCGCACCGCCCAGCCGTTCTTCGCCGAGGCGTACAGCACTGGGAACTCGAGCTGCTCGTCGTTGGCTTCGAGCGCAACGAACATGTCGAAGAGCTCATTCTCGACGTCGCCGTTCAAGCGACTGGTCTCACGATCGACCTTGTTGATGACCACGAGCGGCTTCAAGCCCTGGTTCAGCGCCTTCGTGAGCACGAACTTGGTCTGCGACATTGGACCCTCCGTCGCGTCGACCACGAGCACGACGCCGTCCACCATGCTGAGGATGCGCTCAACCTCGCCACCGAAGTCGGAGTGACCCGGCGTGTCGACGATGTTGAGCACGTGGCCGTTGTACTCGACGCGCGTGGTCTTGGACATGATGGTGATGCCTCGCTCGCGCTCGAGGTCGATCGAGTCCATCACGCGGTCCTCCGACAGCTTGTTGCCGCCGTGCTTGAGCAGCTGATCCACCAGCGTGGTCTTGCCGTGGTCGACGTGGGCAACGATCGCGACATTGCGGATCAGGCTCGCGTCCACCGTGCTCGAGAAGTCGCGCGCCGCGAGCACGGACTGCAGGCAGCTGCTGCGCTGGGTGGCGCGGCTGCTGTGGCGCGCCGCGAGCGTCGGGAGGCTTCGTCGGAGCCACATGAGGAGAGCGCTTCTGGAGGAATGCTGGTGATGCACAGACGCGAGACGCAAATGCGCTGCTCGTTCTGCTGCAGTTGCTGGTTGGTGAACGATTGGCAGCACAATGTGGCGCGCTCCACTTGGTGCTCCACTTTGGCGACCCACAGCTAACCAGCAGAGTGATGGTGCCGCATTTCTTTGTCGAATCTTCGAGTGGCTCTCAATAGAGCGCGGCTTCTTAATCAGGACGGCGCGTCACTGCACAGCGTCGACCTGTTGCTGGTTTGCTGTGGATTCGCATGTTGAGCAGAAGGAGTGAACGAACGAATGGCTGGTGCACCAGAATGCAAGCTCATGCCATTCGCAGTGTGTTATCAGGCAGCGAAGCTTGCAGGAACGCGCAACGCACCTGGGCTGTTGACGGACAAAGCAAACGGAAAAAAAAGCCTACAGTAACAGAAGGTTCGTGCGCTCAGTTTGGTGACACGTTCGCTGACACTGCGAGCCATTTGGCAGCAAAAGCTGGACCGGATTTCCGTCACTTGGTGTTTGTCCCGCACGCGTGACTGACTGAGCCGGTGTCATGCCAATCGCCAAATGGTGGCTGTCAATCCATGAATTGACCAAAATGCGTGCCTGGCGATCAAGAAACCCTGTGTTTGCTCAACAACATGAACCAACAATGTGTCTTTCCTGCACTGGTGACGTCGCGCGCCTCACAGGGTCAACGAACCAATAGATCAGTGGAGCTGCACTGTGGTCCTGACTCTGGGGTCTGAACCATTGGACCATGAGAGCTGAAAGTCATTCAGTGTGAGAGAGGTGGAAATATCGAACGAAGAGGGGAGCTCTCTTCGAATTGCAGCTGCTGACTGGACAACGAGAGTTTTCCGGTCGGCTTCCCGACCTGGACAGCCTTGCCAAAGCAAAAGTGAGCGAGGGTCACTTTCAGATTCACAGTGCGCCTGAGCGCCATCCATCCATGTCTGAAAATTCCCGACTCACGCGGGCATTCATTCCACTCAATAAGCATGTGTCTCCAAGCTGTTCGTGCCAAGAATAGGGGAGCTTGATAGATAAGGAGCTCTTTCCTCTTTCTGTGTGTCTGCACTTGATTTCTGTTGTTCATAATTCGGCGAAATCCGGTGAAAGTCAATGTGGCTGCGGATCGGATCGGACAAGGGTCAATTGATGGATGGATGGACGGACGGTGCAGAGTGAGAAGCTCGCGCTGTATCGACGCATGTGTATCTTTTGGCGGGAGCACTGTGGTGTCAACACTGACCGAGAGTCGCAGAGGTTTTGGTGCTTGAGCAATCAAGCCAGACCCCAGCCTCTACGCGTCCGCACGCCTCCGTGGCGGTCCATGATCGCCATGCACGGTCTCGTCGAGACCTCTGTGGTGTCGTTGTGGCGCTGTGTTTGCTTGGGGGCGAGACGGTGGACCGAAGTCACTGGGACGTAGCCACCTCGAGCGCTGTCACGCATCCGCACGCGCCAGCTGGTCGCCGAGTATGCGCCATGCCGCCTAGTGTCATCGCTTTTTGCGCTCGGAACGTAGAACACAACAAGGGATCGGCCCGTTTCTGTTCGTGGATCCAAATTGCCAACCTCTCTCTTCCCAGCCTGTTTGCTTTCGCCCACTGTATCATTTCAAATATCCCAATCCAGCCTCAGCCACCCACAAAAAGCACCGGGTTCCACGGGTCTCCAACCCGTCAACCACAAAACCCACCCACCCATCTTGGTGGATTTGAGATCCATACTGGAATTCATATGAAGCTAGGACTCACACTTGAAAAGCAGATGCGAACTCTGACGGGTCGGGTTTCCCCCACTTCCTGATCGATCCTGATTTGCCACACATCCAGACCCGCCACCGACCCAGATTTCAACCGATTTCCGTTTGCTTTTGCAAATGCAGATTCCGCATTTCCCCCAAGCAGACGGACAGAGGATCCGCTCGCTCATTTGCGCACTCGGTCGCCCGCGCGCACTCGCTCTGCAAGCTCTTCTTCCTCGCGGAGACCTCGCACGGCAGCAAGAAGGAGCCTGACCGACTGACCCCTCGCTCGCAAGCATGAGCTCTTCGGTGCGGCGGCTGGCGCTCGGTGCGCTGCTGCTGCTGCACGCGGCGGACGCGAAGGTGCCCATGACCTGGAGCAGCAAAACCAGCGAGAACGAGAGCTGGATCGACCCGGAGACGCCGCTCGACATGCACACGACGCAAGTGCCCTCGGAGGCGGCCCGCATCGGCTCGAACGTCTCGCACTACACGTACAAACTCATCTTCTCGGACGAGTTCAACGACTCGACGCGCACGTTCGGCGCCGGCTTCGACCGCAAGTGGACCGCGATCGACGTGCTGGATGAGTCCAACATGGGGCAGCACTACTTCCTGCCGCAAGCCACGCAGATCGACAAGGACAACCTCATCATCACGACTTCCAAGCCCAAGGAGAAGTACCGCGGCGCGAGCTACGTGAGTGGCTCGATGCAGACTTGGAACAAGTTCTGCTTCACTGGCGGCTTTATCGAAGTGCGTGCGATTCTCCCAGGCAAGTGGGGCGTGCCGGGTACCTGGCCAGCTATCTGGATCATGGGCAACCTCGGTCGCGCTGCGTTCCTCGGCTCGCAGAAGGACATGTGGCCCTGGAGTTTCGATTACTGCGCGCCGTACATTGAGAAGTCGCAGACTGTGCACCAGATAATCAACGCATGCGGCAACTTGACCGACAAGACCGACGACGATTCGTTTCCGGAGAACTACGGCTTGAACCCGTTCCAGGGCCGCGGCGCCACGGAAATCGATGTGATTGAAGCGCAGATCAAGGCTCGCGACCAGCCAGCGTACATCTCCACGTCGCTGCAGATTCGCCCCAGTCTGTACCCAAACTTGCGCCCCGACTCGGAGACGCTTCCGCAGCCTGGTCAGTGGTACCAAGGACTGAAGTTTGGAGACAGAACACACATCAACTCGGACTACTACGGTGAAAACGGTCTTGACGCCGTCTCGGCGCTGACGCAACTCGAGTCGAATGCGTTTTTGTCGTACCACTTGTACCAACTGGACTGGTCTCCTGGTCCAGAAGGTTACATTCGATGGTGGATGGACGGGAACTTTGTGTTCGAGATCCCGGGCTCCGCGTTAGCCGTGTGGTCCGAGGGTGTGCCTCCTCGCCAAGTCCCCGTCGAGCCGAGTTATTTGATTCTGAGTACGGCTGTCTCGGAAAAGTTCTCGCCTCCGTGCGATGGTCAGATCTGCGACTCGCTTTGGCCGTCGAACTTCACGATTGACTACGTGCGCTTGTACCAGGGAAACCCGAACCGCTACACGTCTGTCGGTTGCAACCCAAAGGGATTCCCGACGTCTAGTTGGATCAACGCCCACCCAGTGGACTACGGACTCCCTTGGTACTCGGCGCTAAACATCGACGGGGCTCTCGTCAACTTCTTTGCGATTCTGAATGCTGGCATCAGTCTCGTGATCACGTTCTTCGGCTTCAAGCACCCGGTGCTGACGGCAGCGTATATGAACTCTCTGTGGCTCATCGCGAGCTTCTACGGCATCTTCAGCATCGGCTCGCTGGAGCACCTTGCGTGGATCCACACTTTGATCGCGGTCCTCTGCGGCGTTGTGTTTGGCGGCATCTTCTCGCTTATCAGCAGCACTGCGCTCGGCGTGATGCTCGGTTCGTACTTCGGTGTTGTGATTGGACAGTTCCTGCCACTGTTCGCTGCTCGCATTCTTACTGCGGCGCTTGTGCTGACGGGAGCTGGTCTGTCTTTCTCTCGGTTGGACCCGAAGCATCTGCTCATCATCTCGACCTCGTGTATCGGAAGCGTCGCGCTGGTGATGTCCATTTCGACGTGGATTACAAAGGACGAAGTCGCGGTGAGCTTGTGGCACATGGCGGGCTACATCTTTGGTGGCGATGGGTACACCAAGATGCACATCTGTACCACGCACTGCTCGACAATCTACAGCACGCTGGTGACGCTGAGCGTTGCAGGTGCTTTCTTCCAGTACTACAACACGCGCTCGATCTCAGTGTTTGCAACGAAGCAGGCGGCGAGCAAGCAGAAGAAGTCGAAGTCGTGGGCTCCACCAGTTTCTGCAAGCTCCGATGCGCGCGCGTGGAAACCAGCGGATGTGTCGACTGAGAAGATCAACTTCTTCTCTCCGCTCAAGCTGCCGCTCAACATGCAGCAGTACGCGACCATCTTCCGCATCGCGATGAACGTGCAGCGCTCGTACGGCTTTCAACTGGACAACTTCCGCAACCAGACGGAGCACATCGTGATGCTGCTCGCAAACTCTGCCCGGAAAGGGGGGAACCCGTACCGGAAGTTGCACGACTTGGTGTTCAGCAACTACAGCAAGTGGTGTCGCAAGCTGGAGATCCCGTCGCTGCACTGGAGCGAGACACGACCAGCACAGGGTGGTCTGAGCAACGTCGACGAGATGTCGGTCGACCTGTGTCTCTTCTTCTTCATTTGGGGTGAAGCCAGCAATGCGCGGCACTCGCCTGAGTTCCTGTGCTATTTGTTCCACAAGATGAAAGAAGAGTTCCCTGCCGTTCGCCACACCGAGCGTGAGGCTGGCCACTTCCTCGACACTGTGATTACTCCCGTGTACGGACTTGTGCGAGCCCAAATGTCGTCGAACGACGACCACCAAGACCGCCACAACTACGACGACTTTAACGAGTTCTTCTGGAGCACGGCGTGTCTGAAGTTCGATTACAAGCACGAAGACGTCGTGGAAACGAATTCCCCAAACCCGATGGCGTATTTCAAGCAGAAGCGCGACGGCAGTCTCGGAGGAGGCGCTCCTCGTAGTGGAGGGCTTGGTGGCGGCTACGGATCGACTTTTTCCGGCAGCTCGCTTCCAAAGCGCAAGAGCATTGCTGAGGGTTTTGCCGAGTCACAGAAGACTTTCCTCGAAAAGCGTACGTGGCTCGCGCCGCTGCGTGCTTTCGGACGCGTGTTTGACTTCCACGTGATCGCGTTCCACTTCCTTGCGACGCTCGCGTTTGCGAGTGAACAGGAGCTGGGCTTCTCGGCGGGAGCAAAGATCGTTTCCAGCACCATGATCACGCCTTTCGTGCTCTCGATTCTCCGCGATGGATTGGACATCTTTGCCGTCTACGATGAACGGGCGACTGGATCCACGCTCTACCGACACGTGGCGCGCATTGTCTTCCACTTGTTCTTGAGCGTGCTTTCCTTCACGCTGTACTGGTACGCGTGGAGCTTCGAGGGAGAGTGGTGGGGCATTTTCTACTCGACCGTGCTCTTCTTGCACATCCCAGGGATCTTCAACTGCGTGTTGCAAGTGACCCCGCAGCTGAACAACTGGCTTCGACGCACGCGCTGGAAGCCTGTGGCTGTTATCCGCGACATCATCAACCCAATGAACCGCCTGTACGTCGGAGACAACGTCCTCGATCCAGCATCTCAGAGCTTCGGATACCAGATCTTCTGGGTGACAATGCTGTCGTGGAAGCTGCTCTTCAGTTACAAGTTTGAGATCTACCCGCTGATTGTTCCATCGATCTTGCTGTATGCTGATCACATGGAGAACAACGTGAGCATGATCACAACTGCGTTCTTGATCCTGCTCAACTGGGTGCCTTTCTTCCTCGTGTTTTGCGTCGACATCACGATCTGGAACGCGATTTGGGTCGCCGTCACGGGTACTTTTGTCGGCTTCTCCTCGCACATTGGTGAGATCCGAAACTTCGGTCGTGTTCGCGCAGCGTTTAGTCGTGCCGCAGATGTGTTCAACGCAAAGATCATCTCTTCGCGCTCGAAAACGGGTGTTCAAATCGCCGACACGGTTGCTGCGTCCGCAAGTTATGGCGCGTCGGTGATTGGCCACGAAGTGCTGGATCGTTTTGCTGGTGGTGATGCTGCCGCCGCAAGTTCGGGGTTGGCGGGGAGCCGCTCGACAGCTTCGAATGACGAGACGCCGCTGCTCTCTTTCTCTCGGCGAAAGCAGACCGCGCAGGAGCTCAAGACCCAGCGCCGCCAGAAATGGTTCTCTTTCTCTGTCGCTTGGGACACGATTATCGAAGCGATGCGAGCGGACGATTTGATCTCGAACAAGGAGCAGTCGCTGCTTCACTTCCAGCGACTCGACGGATACCAGCGCGAGATCTACTTGCCTCAGTTCCAGCTAGCTGGGTGCTTTGAGAATTTCACTTCCAGTATTCTCGACATCTACACTGGGAGTGGAGACCGCACGGTGTCGGAGCGTGTGCTCCAGGACAAGCTTCTTGAGGTGCTCGGAGAAAACCCGATGGTCGAGGAGTCGATCGAAGAGATCTGGGAGTTGGCGAACTGGGTTTTGATCAACATCCTTGGTCCTTGCCACACGAACGACGTGCGCTACATCTGCAGCACGCTCAACTCGTGGGCTGCGCGTGGCGTTTTCCGAGCGTTGAATTTGAAGAACGTTGCCACCACTGGCCGTGCTCTCGCTGATCTGCTCACGCTGCTCAAGTCGAACTTGGGTGGATGGAAGAGCAATGCGAAGTTCGTTCCAGTTCGCAAAAACCCATCCGACTACTCTTCTTTCCAGTTTCCGCAACAGTCTGCGTACCGTCCAATGACGAGCGGACTGACGAAGTCTGCAAGCACGACTGGTTTGTCTTCCTTGGGTGGCAAGGTTCCAAGAAGAAGTCGTGGATCTGGTGTCGCGAAGATCGCAGCGATGCAGCAAACCGCCAAGCCAAAGGACAACAAGGGCAAGGGCACGCACTCGATCCCAAGTGCCCACATCATGCAGATTCGTGACCGACTGAGAAATTTCTTGAACTTGGCGAAGAGCATGATCCGCCAAGTGGACGAGCGCGACCCGATCTATGCGGAGACCAAGGGCATTTCGGACCGATTGACGTGGATCCTGACCCAGGAGCGAGGCTTCATGTGGGACGATGACTACACGGGCGAACAAGTGACGCTGACTGCGTTTGAGAAACACGCGGATGTGATCGTGAAGCACCTGCACGGTCTTCTCACTCTTCAGAAAATCGACGCCGAGCCACGCTCGTACGATGCGCAACGGAGACTTTTGTTCTGGGTCAACTCGCTCTTCATGGAGATGCCGCTCGCGCCGCTGTTAGAGGAGATGAAGTCGTGGAGTGTGATGACGCCGTTCTACGGTGAAGACGTGCTGTACTCGAAGTCCGATTTGGAGAGCAAGCAAGATGGTCTGGACGTGCACACGCTGCTCTTTTTGCAGACGCTGTACAAGAAGGACTGGGAGAACTTTTTGGAGCGCGTCAAGCCGAAGAAGAACCTGTGGAAAGATCCGAACACTGCGATTGAGTTGCGTCTCTGGGCGTCTTTGCGCGGTCAGACCTTGTCGAGAACTGTGCAGGGCATGATGTACGGCGAAGCTGCGATCCGACTGCTGGCTGAGATTGAGCAAGTCCCAGTGGAGCGCATCGAGGAGCTCATCAAGACCAAGTTCACGTACGTGGTGGCATGCCAGATTTATGGACGCCAGAAGCGAAACAACGACCCGAAAGCGAAGGACATTGAGTTTCTGCTGCACCGATTCCCAAACCTTCGCGTTGCGTACATCGACGAAGTGCGTGTGAACTACCAGAAAGACCAGTCGTACTTCGCGGTGCTTATCAAGGGCGGCGAAGACATTGGCTCTGTGGACGAGATCTACCGTATTCGTCTCCCAGGGAACCCAATTCTTGGTGAAGGCAAGCCAGAGAACCAGAACGCGGCGATTGTGTTCACGCGCGGTGAAAACCTGCAGACGATCGACATGAACCAAGATGGCTACATTGAAGAAGCGCTCAAGATGCGCAACATGCTTGAAGAGTTTGATGCCGGCACCCCTGATCGTCCGTACACGATCGTTGGTCTCCCCGAGCACATTTTCACGGGCAGCGTGAGTTCGTTGGCGAACTACATGGCGCTGCAGGAAACCTCGTTTGTGACTCTGGGACAGCGCACTATGGCTCGCCCGCTTCGCGTGCGCCTCCACTACGGCCACCCTGATGTGTTTAACAAGCTGTTTTTCATCACGCGTGGTGGCATCAGTAAAGCGAGCAAGGGCATCAATCTCAGTGAAGACATCTTTGCTGGCTACAACAACTGCTTGCGCGGCGGGTCGGTGACTTTCCCGGAGTACGTGAAGTGTGGCAAGGGTCGTGATGTCGGTATGCAGCAGATCTACAAGTTCGAGGCGAAGCTTGCGCAGGGTGCGGCAGAGCAGTCGCTTTCGCGCGACGTGTACCGAATCAGTCAGCGCTTGGACTTTTTCAAGCTGCTGTCGTTCTACTACAACCACGTGGGCTTCTACCTGTCGATGTCGATGATCATCTGGACCGTGTACATTTTGCTCTACTGCAACTTGCTGCGCGCGCTGCTGGCGCTCGAAGGTGTTGGAGGTCGCACGCCAGTGTTGCTGAGCCAGCTGCAGATGATGCTCGGGTCCGTGGCTTTCTTCACGACGGCGCCACTGCTGGCTACGATCTCTGTCGAGCGCGGTTTCAAGGCGGCGATGAAGGAGGTGTTTATGATCTTCGTGACCGGCGGACCGCTTTACTTCCTCTTCCACATTGGCACCAAGTGGTTCTACTACGGTCAGACGATTCTCGCCGGCGGCGCCAAGTACCGTGCCACTGGTCGTGGTTTCGTGACGAAGCACTCGCGCTTCGACGAGCTCTACCGCTTTTACGCGAGTAGCCATCTGCACGCAGGTATGGAAATCGCGGCGGGACTGTCGATCTACTACATCTTCACTGTGGGTGAGCAGTACTTCGCGATGACGTGGTCGCTCTGGCTCGTGGTGGCGTCGTGGTACTTCTCGCCGTTCTGGTTCAACCCGCTTGCGTTCGAGTGGTCGGATGTCGTCGAAGATTTCAGCGACTGGTTCAAGTGGATGCGTGGCGATGGTGGGAATGCGGACCAGTCGTGGGAGGCGTGGTTCAAGGAAGAGAACGCATACTTCTCGACACTTCGCCCATGGGCAAAGATCCTCGTGACGATGAAGGGCGTGCTCTTCACGATGGTTGCGCTTGCGATCGTGTCAGCGTACGAGCCGTACCACTCGCTGCTCACGGAAGCCACGTGGCTCCCGTTCGCGATCTGCTTCTCTATCGCCGCGATCTACTTCTCCGTGTCGGCGATGTTCATCAACACGTCTCGCTATGGTGAGACCGGTCTCGTGCGCTTTTTGAAGCTGATTCTGGTGATCTTGACCATCGCAGGCTTGGTCGTCGCGTTTGTGTTCGTGAACGGTATGTGGCAGTGTTTGCTGAGCATGGGCTACCTGATCGCGGCGGTCGGGTGCTGGACGCTGCTGATCTTCGGCAGCAACTCGCGCTTCGTGCAGAACATCTACTTCATCCACGACGCGGTCCTGGGTATCGTGTCGCTCAGTTTGATCCTCTTCTTCGCGGCGCTGTACGTGCCTGGCAAGATCCAGACCTGGCTGCTCTACAACAATGCGTTGAGTCGCGGTGTGGTGATCGAGGACATCTTGCGCGCCAACTCGCGCAACGATGATCGCGAGGACGACCTGTCGACGCAGCAGATGCGTGCGATCATCCTCGAGCAGCAGCGCGTGATCGCTGCGCTCGCGAGCAGCGGCAGCGACAGCGAAGACCGTAATGGTGGCGTGAAGGGCAAAGACGAGCTGCTGCACACGCTGAGCGACAACACGCTGAACAAGCTGCGCAATGTGTCGGAGACGGATTTCCTTGCGCTCCAGGACGCCTCGAGCCGCCTCCAAGCCATCATGCAGCAAGAAGAGCTCCAGGCAGCGGCACACCGCCAGCAGCAGCAAGACGCGCAAGGCTCGTCGCTGCAGCGCTCGCGTCGCGCGTACTCGAGCAACGATTTCCAGAATCCTGCCACGCTCCCACCGTTCGGTGCGCAAGACAAGAAGGGCATGTGAGCGAGTGAGCGGACGAGTGTGCGAGTTGGCGAGCGCCTGTGTGTGTGTTGCGGAAGAGAGGAAGAAGAGAGAGAGAGCGAGTGAAGCGATGGCGATGCACCACTGAGTTGCAGTCCGTCCGATAGATTCTTTTTGTTCAGATCATCAGTCCACACTAGGCAGGTAGGTTGCCAGCACACATTTTTGCTGATGTTTTTGAAAGATCACTGAACAAAGGTTATAAACGATAAATGCATGAAATGAGGAACAAGAATGTGTTTGTTGCGCGCTTGACCTTTGCTTCGTGCAGTGCCGCTTGCACGCCTGAATGCGTCTTCTCCACCTGTGAACAAGAAAGAGAAGGTGGTCCGGTCGGTGTTCATCATATCACAGATCGCTGTTAGAGGTCCGCCATCAAATCACTCGATGAGATTATTAACGCTTTGTTTGTTCGAGTCCACAGCAGCACATGCTGCGTGCTACACATCCGCATGCGGCTTGCGCATCTTCTTGCCAAAGCTGAGAAACTTGTTTACAGAGAGCTTCTTCGACTTGGGGATCTTCTGATCCGCCAAAAACGGATGCACCACCTCCCTTGGACCCGGCGGCGCGAGAACCGAGACTTTGAACTCGCTCGTCGTCTGTGGTGAAAACCCACACGCCGCGAGCTTTTTCGCGATCGCGTCCAGGTTTTTCTCCGTGACCGTTCGAATCTGTCGAAATAGACGAGGAAGAGAATGCGTTTAGATGGTCGGGTCACTTGCTCTCAAGCAGGTGCAACAATACAAACGCCACGCACCACTGTGACGTCGCTCTCCAGCTGCGCTGCGTCCACGTCTGAGAAGATATTGCGACTGTCGGCGGCAAAACACTCGTCGATGTCCTGCTCAGGAGGCGTCGACAAGTTGATAAACAGTTGCTGGATCGCGGGAGAGTTTCTCTCGATGAACGGATTCAGAATTCTGTTTGCAAGGCAAGACAGTAAATAAGCCGCGGTGCCACAAAGTCAGAACCAGACAAAGCTCCGGGGTTATCAGCCTCGAAGTTTGCCACATTCACGCAACACCTACTTGAATTGCGGCTCCCTTTCGCCGAACATCACACACGTCGCTGTCTTGAAAAGCAGTTTTGCCACCAACACCAGCACGCGACGCGTCTCCGGTGGCGGCTCCTTATCCGCGAGGTTGTACAGGTGGGGCGTCGTGATGGCGGGGCACACGAAGCGAAGGAACAGGAAGCCTCCGATGACAGACTGGATATTCGAAAATAAATGAAAACACGCATGTTGTGAATACGAGACAGACCAGCATGTGGATGATGGGACTGCAGCAGATTCACTCACTCTTGTCAGCGAAGCGGGGTCCTCGACTGCGATTCCCTCGTACGATCCGTCGAACCGATTGATCACTTTCGAGTTGAGATGCGAGCAGATGTGGAAATACGACGACGGTATCTGGACACAAGCACAGCAACCACACACATGGCATCGTGTTAGTTAGGAGAACTCTAAATCCCATTGACCACATGAAACATTCACGTGAGTGCCTCACTCACCAGGTGCGCATTTCGCAAAATCACATCCAGAATGTGCTGACACGCTCTCATGAGGTTCTCGGCGTTCGCATTCACGCCTGACCCATTTCGAAGCGCCTACCAAAATCAGCAAACGTTGCGAGACATTAGCTGTAGCAACAACTACACCAATGTGCCAGCACGAATGCGAAAGCGAAAACCTACCTCGTCTTTGTCCGGATTCAGCTCGAGATCAGCGATCTTCAGCGCGAGGATATCCTGAAGCGGATCACTCAGAACAACTCGAATGAACTCCGAGCCGACGCACTTGCTGTACGACGACACGAGGCGACTCGCATAGTCATCGGATCGGAAGAGCGTCGCGACGTTCATGACCGACGCGACCTCGATCTCGATCGCCCAGCGAATCAGCCGACTCAGTCGATTGTGACTTCCAAACAGACGAAGCAGTGGGTAGAGGAGAACCATCTACAACAGACAGACAAACAAACAAAGGGTCAATGAATCGAACGACAGCCTCAGAGAAGAAGAGAGTCTCACCTTCTCTTCTCTCCCGGCAGTCTGCAGCAGAGAGGACACAACTGTCATCGTGTCTTCAACCACGAGCGTCCCGAGGTCCCTTCTCGGTCTCGACATTCTCGCAATTCCTTGCTATACAACGTCACAAATATGAAAACCAAGTCAGCAACAGGACTCGAACAATCGTTGAAATCCATGTGGCGGCCGTACCCCGACTCTGAAGTCTGTCGAAAAGTCTCGAGCTGAGTTTGCGCGCTGCAGGGACGTGTCCATTGTGCTCCTGTTCGGGCAAAACGCACAATTACACGACGATTGATCAGCCTTCGTTTTCCAACCCTCAGCACGAATCAAAGCCCAAGTGCCCAAGCGTACAAAAAGTCCGTGGGGTCACTACTGTTCGCGGACAGCGACCGTAAATGACGCAACCTCCGAGCTTCCTCGGCGTCTTTCCGCTCGATGTCTTGCCGAATCTCTGCGATGACGTCGTCGCTTATAATAATTTGATTCGGCTGCTTCTCAGGCACGGATGTGACGATGAAGTCGTTCATCACTTGCTGGATCGAGTCCAAAATGCCACTCGCTTCGAGGAAATGCTCATCCGACTATGACGCACGCGCACATTGTAACAAATTCAAACGTCGGTCACAAGATCAGCTGGAAAAGTCGACAGAAGAAGCAGACCCATGCGCGACAAACCTCGTCAAACTCCGACAGACGCTCGTAATCTTCTCCATCATCGAACATCTGGTCCCCATCAAACGAAAACATGTCCTGATTCAGCATCTCGGAAGTCGAACCCCGTTGACTAAACGTATCTGCGTACAGGAATCAACAGCAAAACAAGCGTGCACACACACGTCAGCGCCTCCCACAGTTCACAATCAGTCCATCAAGTGCCTTGGCTCGCGAGATCCACAATGCCAAGATTGCGTACCAACATAGGTCGAAGCCGCGCTTGGTGCACTCGCAGCTGCTGCTGGATACTGACAGCAAGATGGAACAGAGAGTTAGGTTGACATTCTTGCATACTGCAACCAATACATTGTTCGAGTAGGGAACAAACTCACCGCAAAGTCGGTGCGGAAGCTCGACTGCAGATTCCGCGCGATCTCTGCAAGTTCCATCGCTTGCTGCTGGAGATACTCGTTCCCACCAGAGTAGCTCGCGCGCTTGTACCCGTTCCCTGTCGACGCTGCGAACATCGCAGACGGATCTGTTGCTCCAGTCGACATCGAGCGATAGAAAGTGTTGTGTGTCTCTCTAGACCCTGCAAGCGCAGCTGGCGCCGAGAGCGGCGCTGCAGGAGCCACAACGACCGGCTCGACAAGTTCTTCTTCTTGTTCTTCGACCTCTTCAACCGTCTCCGAGTCGGGAGCGATTTCAATTTCGTCGATCTCCACTTCGACCGCGTGGTGGACACCATTGCTGCTGCCGTTGCACTCCTTCTTTGTCTCTTCCTCTTGCTCTTCTGCATCATCAGTGTTTGCTCCTGTCTGCGTCTCTGCCTCTGCTTTCGCGACTTGTTCTGCGATTGCGCTTACACTTGCACTTGCTGCAAACGCGAGCGACGCTTGCTCTTGTGCGAACACCTGCGCGGCCAAGAGCCTGTTCTTGAGCTCCATGATCTCCTGTTTCTGCTTCTTCACGAGCAGCATGGCGTCGCGCAACATCTCCGAGACCTCGTGACCGACATTCACCGACCCGCTGGATTCACTATGACGCTGCTGCTGCTGCTGTTGGTGCGCCATTGGCTGGTAGTCGGCGCTGCCGTGGTACAGCTGGCTCTCGTCCATTGAATGCCGCGACGCAGACGACGATCGGCGTCGTCGACCCAGCCCTTCAGTCGAGCCTCGGCGCGAATATTGCTGTGAGGACGTCGACAAGCGACGGCGATACGCTGGATGCTCGACGTTCGCCTGGTTCACGCGGTCGAGCCAAAGCTGCCGGTCTTCGTTCGACGGCGACCGGAAGAGCAGCGTGCGACCAGCGCTCGACGTGACTTTCCAGCATGGACCGCAGTCTTCCGAGTACGACTCTGACCCTGTTGCTGCATCCGTAGTGACACTGCCGGGGTCGGTGCTGCTTTTAAATATTCGATCCACAGACCGGACGCTGCAGCCTGCGAGCGGCACGACGCCGCGCGGCAGCTCGTCGATACTCTCGTAGTAAAACAGTGTGTTCGCATAGATCGCGACCAAATACGCGCTCCAGCCAGACTCAAAGCGCTTCCCCTACATGGAAGCATGATGCACGATCACCGCAACAATGATGAGCATCACAACACCATCGCCATCGCCGAGTACCATGGCGTAACCACCCCACCCCTTACCTTCTTGTAGAGCTTCTGGAGCGCCACATTCTTCTTCTGCAGGTCCGAGCCGAGCACCAGTAGCTCGGGGCACTTGATGTCCGTGGTGACGCGCGCGCTGGCGTCCAGCGTCACGGAGCTCGCGCTGCTGTTGGGCTTCGAGCGGTGTATCCGCTGCTGCTCGCTGCCGACCGGTGTGTGTGCTGGCGACTGCACCTCGAAAGAATCCATCTCTCTCTCTCTCTGAGCACGCTCGGTGTTCACTACTGCTGCTCACTGGCTGCTATTGAGATGGCGATGGTGATGACGATCGTGCGGAGGTTGCTCCTCTTCAACACAGGCGAGAGCGCGCGTACAGTGCAACAGTACTTACTACCGGAAGAGATGGCCACTAGCAGCGGCCACGCGCGACGACGTATAGACAGAGGGAGTGGGAATGGAGGGGGCTGTTGAGATGGAAGAGACCGCGAGCGTTGGTGCTGGGCGATGGATCGAGCACTCGGCTGCTCTCTCTCTTCCTTGCTTCCTAGACTTCCTTGATGTGATGCGCAAAGCGGTATGTAAAGGAAGTATGGGGGACAAAGTCGCTTTTTTTGTATGGAGGTGACGGTACAGTACTCGCCTGCAATAGTGGCCCGCTCACTTTCTCGCTCTTCGATTTTGCCGTTTGTTGTCCAATTGTAAATCGGCACAGACTGGATGAGAAGAGATGTCATGTTGACATGTTGATCTGCTCGCTTGCTGGCTGACATGACAAAGCGGGCGGACGGACTGACAAGCAGCTCAGACGCAAAGCCAAGAGACACTGTGCAATGCATGATGAGAGCAAGGGTTATGTATGGTCCAAAGCGAATTTGCGCAGCATGTTGCTGTTGCGATCTCCCTCAGTTCTGTCACACGCAACTAGAACCTTGGAATTTGGCTGTGGTCAAGGACTGTCAACTCTACGATAGAGTTTTCTAGCCTGTGGAGGGACATTGTTGCGTCAAAGTCGCAGCTGCGTGCATATCCTCTCGATGTTGCTATGCTCCTTCGAGGGTACCGTTTTACTTTGAGCACATTTGCGCGCGGGTTGGAAAGGATACCGATACGGATACACAGCTCTATTGAGATATCCTTGAGTCACGACATGTAAGGCATGAAAGCGCTTCCAAGTGCAATCTTTCCTGGTGCGCATGCAGCACACATTTCTCGATATCTCAAAGAGGTTCGACACTACAATCTCGATTATGGAGCGCGCGAAAGGATTCGTGGTGATGCCAAAGCCTGGTTGGTGATCATGGCGAGTTTTTCTCAACGACAACTGCTGCCACAACCAACAAGTGAGATCACACCACTGCGATCGCGGAGAATGCTTTGATGAGGCTGCCTTGCTGATGTGTGAAATATGGTTAGACATACGAAGCACGCTACTAGCCAAACACCCTCAACTCTGGTAAATGCGACAACGTTTCAAACTGAGAGAAAGTCAGAGGAAACATGGCGCGCAGCGATTGCCATGGCATTTGTGAGTTCTTTCGACGACTGTGAGGTGCTGAAAAGCTCGAGTTTCGCAACAACCGACGACAGATGAGACCATGCCAATGGAAGCCTACTCTGAGTTGTTGTGGACGTGTGCCTGGAATCTTTGCAAGCATGCTCGCAACAGTTGATCAGATTTACTTGCAACATTCCGACGATAATTGTCGATCATTGCAAATCGGCCGAGCAGGTTAGTTATGTCCAACTCGCCGTCCATTTCATGCAATTGTGGTTTGCAGAGTTTGGCTGAAGGAGATCTTTGCTCGCTGTCGCCATCTTTCATGAAGTCCGAGTTTGTGAGCTGCAATTGCTCCTGCAGCACCTTATCAGACTGGATTGCATTCAGGAGTCATTGCAGCCAATAGGATCGCTGACAGTTTTACTGCTCGTTCACTGGCTGATAATCATCGACTTCCTACAAAGAGTGATTCCAAGATTGCTCGCTTACAAGAGCTGTGACAGGTGTGTAAACCAGTGGTAAGAGTACTCTCTTCACAAAGTTTATGTTGTGGTGGCGCAACGTAAGATCCATATCTTTCTCGAATATCTTTTCACATCTCGCTGTTTCCACTTTGGTCAATGTCGTCAGTGTATAGAAGCCAGAATCCTCGAATATGCAGCGTTGTCGATGATCCACTGGTTGCTGATTCTGTCCTTTAGACACGATGTGCGGCTGTTCATTGGAGAGTGGCTGACACCGACTCGAACGCAGCCCAAAAGCAATGATGATATTACACTCCAGCGACAGTGGACACTCGTTTGTGCAGTTCATCAAAAAAGAGGAGGACATGAAGTGTGAGCAGGTTATGTAATATAACGGAGAACAATGAGCATCATTCCGGAGTGTGCGAGCGACTCCTTCGTCCACTTACAAAAACGAAGTGTGTACGCTTGAAACAGAGTGATTGAAGGCATGCGTTGAAGTGGGAGGAGGCGGATCACATTTCACAGGTGTGGACATTGAATGAGGAAGTCGAGGTTATCGTGCCGCCTTCACTCTGCGTCCGATGCAGCCATTTCACGACCTCCAAGTGTCCGTTCGCAGCTGCAAGATCCATCGCTTGCATTGTGGCACTCGCTTGTTCTTGGTAGTGGAGATCCAGCCACTGCGGCACATCCAAGTGACCGTTCTTGGCGGCCATTTCCATTGCAGCAGACGAGCAAGAGCTGCTGCCACTGTTGGTGCTCGGAGTCTGCAGCCACTGCATGATGTGCACGTGCCCTTTCATACATGTCGACACTTCACATTGCTCTGTGCTGTCTACCCACTCTTACTCCGGCGTGGCTTGCTCGTCTTCTTGCTTGTGGCGCTGGTTTCGATCTGAAACCTACAACTCCATCGCAGCAAACACACAGCAGACTCATAGACAACTTCCATTGTCACTGTCGAACACATGGCACTCGAGCGAGGTCTGCCACAAATGAGCAGCCCTAGCCCCTTGCGATCCGCTCTCTCTTCCATTCATTTTGGGACTGCTTTTTTGGCTCGAAAGGGGGAACACAGCTGTGAAGACAAAGTGCGAGCTTGAGCTGCTGAGTTTGTGGCCAGCAGGCGCTCGCTTCTGTCGCTGGATCATTTGTCCTTTGAGCACCGCAACCAGCAAAGCAAAGCCCCAAAGTCCTCCCCCCCTCCTCTCTTAACGACAATGGTACGTGCATGAATGAATGAATAGATGGATGAAGAGCGAGAGGACACGCGTCGGCGAGCCGCAAGCGCGAGGAAAGGGAGGAGCGAGAGGCGAGGAGCGAGGTCTCAGCGCCGTCGAGAGCTGCGAGCGACGCTGACCACACACACACACGCAAAAGCGCGATCTTGTTGGGTCGCCTCTGAGAACAGAGAGCCACGAATGAAGATACCGTCTTCCGTGCTGCGTTCCAAATGACAGTGTGGATAGATCGAACAAGTGGGCGAAGACGCTGCGAAGGATGAATCACTGCTGACGAAAGAGAACCAGCCCCCTCCTCCCCTTCCTTTTGCTGGCGACAGTCAGCTCGCTCCAGTCTTCGAAAGGCATCCCCCACCTCGATACCATAGCGATCTTCGTTCTAATGACTTTCGTGTTCCTTGTAGGCCGCCAGAACCAACATCTTCGCCTACTTGGACTCGGACGACGAGGACGTCCCAAAGGTCGTGAAGAAGCAGGAGGCAGCCCCAACGTCGACCCCAGTGACGCTCAACAAGCCAGCCGCCGGCAACAAGAAGTCGGGCAAGAAGGCCGCGCCAGTCGTCGTTGACGGCGATAAGAAGGAGCGCGCTCCTCGCACCGGCGGTGCTTCTGCTGGCCGTGGTCCACGCACGGGTGGACGCGGCGGTGACCGCAACGTCGGGGAACGTGGTGAGCGTCGCCAGTACGAGCGTCGCAGCGGCACGGGCCGTGGCAAGGAGACCTCGAAGCAGGGCGGTGGCGCCCGCAACTGGGGCAACGACGCCGACAAGAGCGAGCTGACTGTCGAAGCCGAAGTGCAGGAAGGCGCCAAGGTCACCTCGGACGACGAAGCCGCCGCCACGGAGGATGCCGCTGTCGTCGAGGAAGAAGAGGAGGAGGTGCAGTTCACCCTGGACGAGTACTTGGCCAAGAAGCAGTCGGAGCGCAAGGGCGAGCTCTTCGCGGAGGTCGAAGTGCGCCAGGTCGCGACGGACTTCTCCGGCGCCAAGCAGCTCACCAAGGACGGCAAGACCCCTGACTTCATCGAGTCGGCGTACGAGAAGGTGTACACGAAGAAGACATCGGGGCGAAAGAAGACTTTCATCACGGATGTCGGTTTCCAGGCGCCAAAGCAGGAGCGCGCGCCACGCTTTGAGGAACGCGGTGACCGCACCGAGAGTGGCCGTGGCGGTCGCGGTGGTCGCGGCGGCCGTGAAGGTGGCCGTGGTGGCCGCGGTGGCCGTGACGGCGCTGCTCCAGGCGGCCGTGGTCAGGGTCGTGGCGGCCAGGGTCGTGGTGGCCGTGGCTCAGCTGCGCCTAACGTGACGGACTTGGCGGCTTTCCCAAGCCTCGGCTAAGTCCGCTCGTCTCCCCCCTTGCCGCTAACAACAGCGAAGTGATGCATGCGCCAGAGCGTTGCGTTCTGCGCGGGCTCTTGGCTTTGTGTGCCTCAGATGGATCTTCAAGAATGCTGCTACTCTCTTTCGTGTAGATCAACATCAGATAGGGACCGTTTGTGGGTTGTTTCTCTACAACAAATCATCAAGCGGAAAGTTAGAGAAAAGTTTTTTGTGTGTGTAGCAGGCAAGCAGCGAATTGCGCGCGCGATCTCTCTTTGGTATTTGCTTTTGGCATTTTGGTTTGGCGGTCTACTCTCGTGCTTATTATTCAGTCGAGACCTCAAAGCATCATAACAATGTTGATAATAAAGAGAAAAGCGAGTTTGGTGTGCCTTGATGCATCACAAAAGGAAAGCGGGTTGGTTTGTTTGCTTCGTTCATCTCTCTTTTGTCTGCTGTGCACGTGGGCGAGCACAAGCGTCTCTATAATAACATTCGCTTCATGTTGTTCGTCCATTTATCTCTACCAATCCGCTCACCGCGATGGGATATCGAGTTTGTCGATCTTGAAGCTCCCGCAGGGCTGTAAGACTCCGTTCTTGAACTCGCCAGGCTCCAGGCTCATCGGACCCACGCTAGCATTGTTGTCCGCCGGATCCTCATTGTCTTCCTCATTGTCCTCATCAGCTCCGTTCTGCTGCCGAGAGAAGAGTCCGTCGCCGCACGGGGAGCCGTCGACCCACTCGCCAATGTATGTGCGACCGTCGGGCGACGACCAGACGCCAAAGCCCTGGATCTCGTTCTCGACCCAGTTGCCTTCGTAGCTCTCGCCAGTGGAGAGCGTCAGCACGCCAAAGCCACTGCGCAGATCACTCTTGAAGCCTCCCGAGTACACGCTCCCGCACGCAAACCGCTCGATGCCCTGTCCGTGGAGCTCTCCGTTTCGCCAGGAACCCTGCAAAATCGTGCCGTCGGCAGTGGTGAACACACCGACGCCGTGCATCACGCCCGCGCGCCACGCTCCTTCGTGCTCGTCGCCATTCACCCATGTGTACTTGCCGTAGCCGTGGCGCTCGTCTCGCGCAAAGAAACCTTCGTACACGTCGCCCGAGATGAACACTTTGCGGCCACAGCCGTTCACCTGGTTCTTACGCCACTCGGCGTCAATGAAGTCCCCACTCGAGAAGATCTTCTTGCCCTTGCCATGCATCATGCCTTTCTTCCATTCGCCTAACGTGAAAGAAGAAGCGCCACAAGAGTCGGCACAATGGGAGAAACAAGAATCCACGACTCGAACTCGTTCTCAGCGTCACCTTCGTAGCTATCACCATGGTCCCACAGGAAGTAGCCAGCTCCGTGCATCTGCAGAAGGGATTCGATAGGCATGTGAGTGTGTGATGAGCCAAACAAACAAACACGCCATTGCAAAAGTCACACACACCTTTCCATGGCGCCAGTTCCCAACGTACTTGTCGCCATTAGACCAGAGGTACGTGCCCATCCCGTGGCGCTGGTTCTTGTGGTAGATACCTTCGTGGCGGTCGCCTGTTCTCGCAAACGTCTGCGAGCCGAACCTGGTTGTTTACAGGGTTTTCGAAGCCGCCACGCACACAACACATCCAGCCCCACCGTGGTCATAGACAACGACGTAAGATGGCTACACGCAAAAGCTGCTTGGGCTTCAAAACGGCAAGCAAGTCAATCCTCGCTTGTGTACCCACCCTTGGAAGACGCCGTGTACCCATTCGCCGTCAAAGACATGACCATTGTGGGTCACGTACACGCCCTTGCCATGGCGCAGCAGCATCGCCGACGCCGACAACTCCTCATCGCTCTCGCTCGTCTGTCCTTCGTAGCGACTGCCGTCTGAGTAGCGCACAACAGCGACGACGACGCCTCCTCCCCGCTTCTTCTTCACGAACGACACCACTTTCGGACGTAAGGACGACGGCGTCGCGTCGGACGAAGAGTGCGACGCACATTGTTGCTGACTGCTCTCAGATGGGTTGGATGTCGGCTTCTTCTCCTGCAGGTACGCGGCAGCGCTCGGGTCGGCCTCGAACGCACGTGAGGCGGACGCGCGCCGCTTGCCCTTGATCCCCATGAGCAGCTCCGGATTCTAGAATCCTCCCCCTTCTGCTTTCGCAATGTGTGAGTTCCATTTTGTGTGCGACCATTCTGAAGAGCAAACACCCAAAAACCCGTCCAGTAGAGTTCACTAGAGCGACTCTTCCTGAAACAGAACGAGTGCTGATTTGCGTTGAACAACCGAAAGCAAGAAGCAACATGTTCGAGAATGGCGTCGTCGTGGCGATCCGCCTGCAGCTGGCACTGCTCTGGTGGAAGCTCTGCGCGTTCCTGCTGCGCGTGCTGCACGTGCAGAGCCTCAAGCCCGCGAGCCAGTACTTCCACAAGGCTGTGATCATCGGCGACGACTTTGCCGCGGGTGTCGGCGATTACATCACGATCGGAAGCTCCGCAGGGCTCGCGCAGTATCTTGCGCCGCTCGTCAAGCGAAGCGACAAGGTCCGTACATATGCGAGCGCTTTGACGTGTGTGTGAGTGTGTGTTTGCGGATATGTGGCGCGTTGTGCTGATCTGTATGTGTGGAGGGGGGAACAGGTGCGCCACACGTGGGAGATCATTAATGCGGGCGTCCCCGGATCGACGTCGGCAGACTGGCTGCTCAACTCTGCGAAGCAGGTAAGAAAGAGATCTGCTACCACGCGTGTACGTCAGTGGGGTGCCACCTGGGAGAAACGATGTCTGACGCGCAAGTGCAGTGCTACAACAGGGTGTTTAACTCGAGGAACTTGGGCGACGCCGAGATAGTGATCGTGATGCTCGGATCCGCGGAACTCAGGTGCGAAGTGTGGTGTTGGAGTTGAAACACGATGGTGGCGTTGGCAGCTGTGCGAAGTGTGTGGTCTGCTCTCTGACTGCGTCGCCTGGTGCTCGTCTGCCGTTTGTCTCGTGTGGAGGAATCCGAATGCCGAGACGTTTGAGATCAAGAAGAACCTCATCTCGATCTGTGATACCCTGCGCAAGAAGGGGAGGCACGTGTGCCTGGCGACAGCGGCGAGCCCCGAGCCGCTCAAGAGCGAGACCGCCACGATCCCGCTCAACATCGCGCTCGAAGAGTTCTGCAAGAGGCAAGGACGCAGCCATTTCGAGAGTTGATCCGTTGCTCGCAAAACGTCTGCTAACCCGCTGTCTTTGTGCTTTGTGTCGCCAAAACAGCACTTCGACCGACGACATCCCCGTGGTGCTTGGACCGCGCCTCGATACGTATGCGTTCCGCCGAGAGAGCTCGTTGGCGTACGATCACTTCCACTTCAACTCGACCGTAAGTTGCTCTCTCTCTCACACACACTTGGGTCTGGCGAACAGCTAACCGAGTCCTCTGTGTCCTGCTTTGCTTTGCTGCAGTCGTACAAGTTGCTCGCTCGCAACACCGCCGACTTTCTGATCTCGATGATGACAGCGGTCGAGTGGACGACGTGGAAGAAGCAGCTGAACCAAGTCACGTACGACAAGGCGCTCTTTGACTGAGGTGTCCGTCAGTCCAATCGAAGACGGTTGCAGGAGCTGGAGATTGTGTGTGTGTTGCTTCCAGCACCACGCGCGCGCGCGACGTCGCGACCACCACGAAATGCACAGGAACATAATTGCAGAAAGGAAAACAATCAAAGATTTTTACACTTGCGTGCCACAGATGCCATCTCTGGGCAATAAACGAGGCGTTGAGGCGTTCCGGTTCTTCAATCGATGCCTCGCGGCGGCAGATTCGTTTGTGACTCCGAACCAGACGATGATGACGAACCGAACGGGTTGCTCAACGCGCTCACTGGCAATCAAAAGCAGCGACCGCCGTCCTAGAGCTCAGAGGACTCTTTCACGGCTTCTTCTTCTTTCGTCGCGAAGGTGTCGTCTTGAGGCTTGGCGGCCCAGTACTGCTCCATTTGACGGTCCAATTGAGCCGCCTTTGGGTCAGGTCCCTTACCGGCATCGAACCAGTACGAGTCCATCTCGACATCCAAATCGTCGCCGGTGACCTCCTTCTTGTCGCCGCGACCGCCTCGGCCACCAGCCACACCACCGAGACCGCGACCTCCACGACCACGACCTCCACGACCACGACCTCCACGACCACCAGTAGCGGCTTGTGGCTGGTCGGCTTGTGCTTTCGGGTTCTTCTTCTGCGGAGCTTGCTTTGCGTTGTTCTTCGGGGCTGCGACCGTTTCCAGTCCCTTGCGTCGCTTCTCCACGACCTGCTGTCGCTTCGTGCGGTTCGCCTGGGCGACCTCGTTGAGCTTCTGCTTCTGCTGTTGCTGCTTCTGTTGCTTTTGATGCTGCTCCTGCTGCTTCACCTGTTGCTTCTTCGTTTGGCCGAGCACAGGGGTCGCTTTCTTCTTCGGCAGTGCAACGCGCACCTGCTGCTGCTGCTGCTGCTGTTGGCGCTTGTTGCCATTCGCTTGCTGCTGCTTCTGCTGCTGTGGCGTGGCGTCAAAGTCCTTCGTGAGCACTGAGAAGCGGCTCGAGAGCGGGACGCTCGACACGCCGATCATGCCGTTCTGTTGCACGTTCTCCTGCTGCTGCTTCTTGCGCGCGGGCGGAGGCGGGTTGCTCTGGATCTTGCGCTGACCTCTGATAGACACGCGACCGCCCGTGTTGCCGCTGCTGCTGCTGTTGCGAGCGCCTCCTGCGTTGTTGTTACGGCGGTGCATCTTCTGAGTCTTGTGTGTTTGTGGCTTGATGGAGAGAGAGAGAGATAGACGGCTTGCCTGTTGAGAGCTTCTTCGTCGCTTCGAGGAGAATTGGAAATGCGAGTGGTAAACCTCACACAAAAATCCTCCAAAAAATATCGAAGAACAGGACAGGTGGCAGAGTTCAGAAGGGGAGGAATGGATCATGAGCAGAAATGGCTCCACATATGACTGATTTTGTATGTCAGCAACTGCTTTTTGACCAGATCAAAGAAGATCATAAAAAAATAGGCTTTTCACTTGGATGCCAGACAGACAAATGAACGTTGTTTCGGAACTAAAAGCGCTGGATCCTGAGAGGTTGTGCGAAGGTCGCGCGAAGGGATCACTGTCACCTCTTTTGATGCGCTTTTCTAAAGCGGTTTCAAAAATGAGCACTCTGGAAAAAGTGCAGCGAAAGCAGGTGAAGAAGCGCAGATTGATCTGATCACTGCTGCTTCGCTCTCTTGTCGGCGCGTGTGCGGATGACAGGAGCGTCTGTGGCTAGAGCCCCTGCACCACCAGCAGCAGGAGGGGTGGACGCGGACAAGGACGACTTCATCGACGCGCTGGAGGCGACGCTCGTGGAAAAAGTGCAGCACTACTTGTCCAGCTGCATCTACGACAACGCGCGCTTCCTCGCTGAACGACTCGTGGCTCATGTATGTGCATCGTATGGTGGTGTGCGCGTGTTTGCTGATGTAGCAGCGATGACTGACGTGTATGCGCGATCTTGCTTGTGTATGGGGAGTAGCGCCGAACGGACGAGAACGTCTACCTGCTGGCAAAGTGCTACCACCACTCTGGCCGTGTGAACCAGGCGATCGCAGTGCTCGAGGACGCGAAGCGACCGCAGAACCGATACTTGCTCGCTGTCTGCTGCTTCCAGCAGGGAAAGCTGATTGAGGCGGAGAATGCGCTGCGGGGCGACGGCGACCACCACTTTGTGGACGAGCACGCGAGCGCACAGATCCCGAATGGCGCAGCGGGGTTGTATTTGATGGGGCGAATCTGCCGTCGCGCGAATCGGCGAGAGCAGGCGATCGGGTTCCTTGTCAAGAGGTACGCAGGCGCTATCCCTTGTTGTATGAAATGGTATGGGGAGTTTAACTGTTTTGTGGGTGTTGCTCTGTTAATCAGCTTGGAGATCGACACGACTCTTTGGGCAGCGTACGAAGAGCTTTGCGAGCTCGGAGCGGATATCGACGCAGCTCGGTTCTTTGGGGCGTCAACGTATATGAACAGCGGTAAAACACACGAAGTCGCTGCTGCTCGATTTGTATCCGTTGTGTTCTCACGCTTTCGAGCATGTGATGACGAATGATGATTGATTGGCACTTAGATCAATCCGAGGAGAGCGACAAGGCACTTGGTGTGAATGAGCACGATGATGGATCCGACACGGACGAGTACAACAGCAGCAACAACACGGCGCGGGAGACCCCCTGTGAGGATGAGTTCGCTACGCCCGAGCCGCGTCCTTTGACGGCGTTGGCCACTCCAAAAGCAAACGCTGGCGACTCGGTGCCTCGCGTCAATGCAACCAGACCACCAAGCCACTTTTCTTCCTCGTTCAAAACGCCGAATGTCAACGCCAGCGACCCGGCAGAAGCGGTGAAGAAGCCTCGAGTGAGTGGAGTAGCTGGCGGGGTGAGTGCGACTCCAAACCCGCGCGCCAGGAGGAATTATCGACGACCATTGACTGACACTGATGAGGTATTCCGCCGCAACTCACGACTGTCGTTCTCGTCGGCGGTGTCGGAGGATGCCACGCCGGTACGATTTGCTGTCTATCATACAGGGGTTCCAGTTTGCCTACCCATTATACTTGTGACAGGAAGACTGAACCAAATTTGATGGATGTGTGACACCAGCTGTACTCCAAGTCGATGGCACCAGAGACCTCACTTACCCCGTTGGCGACACGACTTTTCCATAATGAAGACACACCTACGCCTGCGCCAATTCGTACTGGACGAAGAAGAAGAGCTCGTAGAAACAAACACGAAGGGGACGAGGTATGTTTGACTTTGGTCGGAGATTTATCACGTGATTTCTAACCTTTGCGTGCGTCTACATTGATGTGGTTCAGCAACTGCTTCGTCTCCTGAGTACGTTTGGCTCGATTTATCAGAAATTGTGCATGTACATGTGTCGAGAGGCACTGCACATGCTGGAGCAGCTCCCTGCGTCGCAGCTTGCGTCTGGGTGGGTGCGGCACCAGATCGGCCGCGCTCACTTTGAGATGGGAGACTACAATCAGGTGCGCGCGCGTTTTTCATCCTCTATCTTGATGTCCAAGATGTTAACACTTGACAATGCACTGTAGGCTCATGATGTCTTCAAAGCGATGCGTCGAGCAGAGCCGCACCGCATGGCGGGGCTAGATTTATTCTCGACAACGCTGTGGCACCTGAAGAAAGAAGTGGAGATCTCGTACTTGGCGCAGCAAGTGACCGCGTTCGACAAACTCTCGAGCGAAGCGTGGTGCGTCGCTGGGAACTGCTTCAGTCTTCAGAAAGAGCACGACACTGCGCTCACGTTTTTCCAGCGGGTACGAAAGAAACGACCGATCGCCTCTTGCATTTGTATTTGGCGTATAGGCTCCCTCGCCATGCTCAAACTCGTGCTATCTATCCCAAATGCGTGTGCAGGCGATTCAACTGAACCCTTCATTTACCTATGCGTACACGCTGTCCGGACACGAGTACGTCGCGAATGAAGACTTTGAGAAAGCGATCAATTGCTACCGCCACGCGATTCGAACCGACCCGCGCCACTACAACGCGTGGTATGGTCTCGGCACGATCTACTACCGCCAAGAGAAGTTCGAGTTTGCCGAATACCACTTCAAGCGCGCGCTGGAGATCAACCCTCGGAGCTCGCTGCTGCATTGTTTCCTCGGGATGGTGCTCCACTCGACGCGCAAGTTCGACGAAGCGCTCCGCGTGCTCGCGGTCGCGGGCGAGCTGCAGCCGCTGAACCCGCAGGCGCGCTTCCAGCGAGCGAATGTGCTGATCACCCAGCACCGCTACGAAGAGGTGCGACTCGAAAGAGCCATTCGCAATGGGAAGCCCAGGGCTCCGTGACGATGCCTGAATCCCTAACTCTGTATTTCTATTACGCTGTTCTGTGTTGTAGGCGCTGGCGGAGCTCAAGATTGTGCGCAACTTTGCGCCGCGCGAGTCCTCGGTGCACTTTATGATGGGCAAAGTGGCGAAGAAGCTCGGCCGCGTCGAGGACGCCATGAAGTTCTTCACCACGGCGCTCTACTTCCACCCGAAGGACAACAACATCATCAAGTCGGCGATCGACAAGATCAACGAGCCGGACCTGGACGACGACGACCGGCTATAAGAACGAAATGGTGCATTCCAACCACCACCTTATCAGATAAACAAAAGTCTCCAATCGTAGTGATCAAGGGATCAACAGTGACTTCATGCATGCAGATATTGCAAAATGCGATGTTGAGATGGCAGGGCTGCATAGAAAGTGCGCACAATTCGTCCATCTGCAACAAAGTCTGAGCCAAAGTTCACTCCATCATTTGAGCCATTCGAGGTGAGACCATGAGCATGAGCGCGAGTGAGCTGCCGCATTGGAAAGCCGAGGCGCGGCGCTTGCTGGTGGAGCTGAACGAGTTCGCGACTGCCGCGAGCGCGCTCTCGAGTCTCTTTGCGGCGCTCGACGAGGACGCGACGCGTGGCGCGCGAGTGCTGCGGCAGCTTCTCGCGTGGCAGTCGCTCGCACAGTCGTCGCACGCGCTGCACGATGTCGTCGCGAGCTTTGAAGCGCCGAGTGACAGCGGACGCGGACAAGAAGATGCGGGCGACAGCGCGGTGGACTCGGAGGCGCTGCTGCTCGTGATGGGCAAGCCCGCGCTGCTGTTCGCGACGTCGATCTACGACGAAGAGCTCGCGCTGCTCGTGTGGCGCGGGCTCGTGCGCTTCCATTCGCACGGCTGCAGCAAGTTGGAGCTCGCGCGCCAGGTGTTCGAGAATGCACATGACAGCCACAGCTTCTGCGCGCTGCACTACGCGATCGAAGCGCAAATGGAGGAGTTCCTGCAGCAGGTGGCGCTTGATCTGGCTGAGGCATCACCATCACCACCATCATATGACGTTGCGCAGCTTTGTGAGCGTGTCGTGACGCAGGACGTGGTGTTGCCCATGGGGAAGAGCCAGATCCAGGGCAAGAACATCGCGAGCGGCGGGTGCACTCTCCTGCACGCAGCAGCAAAGAAAGGCGAGCTCGCCGTCGTCAAGCTGCTCGTGGCGCCGCCGTTTTCCATGAGCAAAAGGCTCGAGAAGGGCGACTTTGACGGCAACACCCCGCTGCGACTCGCTCTGCTGTATGGTCGCGACCACGTGGCTTCGTTCTTACAGGTTGGTTTGTACTGCGTGGGCATTTATTACATCGCTCACATAATACTGACACTTTGCAAATGGCTTTACTGTGCGTCTAGACTCTCGCTCCATCATCGCCATCAAGGAGTGCCAATGTTAGCACTATCGTCCCAGAAGTCCCAGCTTCGCTCCAAGCCCTCCGCGGAGAGCGAGACGCGCGCGCAAAAGCGAGATACATCGCGAGTCTCGATGCGCACCCGCCCATGCTGCAGTCCCGCACATTCGCAAGCATCTGGACCATTGACGAATGCCACCAGGTCCTGAGCGTGCTCGACAAAGTGACACAAGACCAGGGCTGGTGCACGCAGCGCCACGCCGCGTACCCGACGACCGACATGCCGTGCTACCGCGTCGTGCCGATCGAGTCCTGGGTGCGCGGGACATTGGCGACGCGGCTCTTCACGCAGCTGCACGAGAGCTACGCGATCCCTTTCGAGACCAAGCGAATCGCGTTCCGGGAGCTCTTTTACGTGAAGTACGAAGCCAAAGGCGGCGAGCGTGCGGAGCTGGGCATCCATTGTGACGGCTCGGTGCTCAGCTTCAACATCTTGCTCAACGACGCGCGCGAGTTCGCTGGCGGCGGCACGTATTTTGAAGCCTCGGGCGAGACGATCCGCATCACACAGGGCGACGCCGTGGTGCACAGCGGCAAAGTGCGGCACGCCGGCGCGCCGGTGCTCGAGGGCAAGCGGCTGATCCTCGTGGGCTTTCTCGACATCATCGACCGCGTGTTTTAGGTTCCGAAGCAAGCGCTCAGAATTTCTGGAACTGGATGCCCTCGATGGGCTTGTCGCCCTCGAGCACGTAGAGCTGCTGGCACCAGTGCTTCTCGTCGTAGGCGTTGTCGCTGAGCGCTGTCTGGATCGAGATCGTCGCTTTCGCCTACCAAAATGCAGCAGCAACAACATCCCAATAGGAAATGTGTGAGAAAATGGTTCACTCGCTTTCGTCACTACTGATCTCAACAAGACACGAACCCACTCGAGCTCGAAGAAGAGCAGTCGGTCTTCCCAGATCTTGTCGTACGTGTTGCCCAGCATCTAAACCACATGAGAAGGTTCACATCCATATCGACAAGTAGATTAGAAACAGGTTCATGCTGGTAGACTGCGAAAGTTGGTTCAGGAGCTCTTCGTTGTGTACCGCAACGAGCAGGTTGAGCAGCATGATCGTGCCGATGATCGTGTAGGCGACGAAGAACATGACGGCGATCGGTCCGCCTTCGTAGATCACGTCCCAGTCCCAGGCGCCGAGGCTGATCTGGAACACCGACATGATCGCGCCAAAGTACGTCCGAAAGCCTTCGAGCTACAGAAGCCGAATCCCAGCCAGCATTCACCGCACACGCACACGGTCAGTAGTGCTCACAGATTTTCGAGAACACTGAGTGAGGAGTGAGCCATTTGCATGGAGTAGCGATGCACCTGGAGGATGAAGAAAGCGAACGCAAACCCAAAGAGGAAGACACCAAACACCAGCAGGAACAGCGCAATGTCCTTGAACATCTGCGCAATCAGATCAAAATCCATGATCAGCACGACGTTCATACACAAGCCATCACAAGAGATAGACAGGATCCCTCAGTTGGGTGGTTCGGTCACCTTGAAGATCATGCGCACAAACGGACCGAGTGTCAAGTTGCCGCGCGCAAAGCGGATCCAGCGAATAAACACCTGCCGGCCGACGGTGCTCATGAGCGTGGTTCGCAGGTTGTACTTGCACCACGACGACGTGCTGTAGAGCGAGTCCTGAAACACCGCAACCTGGAAATCGGGCGTGGTTGCAGCTACAAGGAAACAACAACAACAGCGACGTGAGCTCTGGGAAGTATACGAGAGGGGAACATTGGTTATGAGCGAGTGTGGGTCGTACAGCTCGGATCCGACATGCCGACGATTTCGGTGACGAAGAGCATCCAGACGCACATGATCTGCACGAGGTCGAACCAGTTCCAGCCATCGCGCAGGTACGCGCGGATGCTGCCGAGCTCTCGACAGGGTCGGATCTATTCAGCAAAAGCCCTCTGGTTGATTGATTGCACTCAAACCTGAATGGGAGGCTAGGAGCAACCACAATGTAGAGAGACAGAATACCTACCTCGTCGTAGGTGTAGAACGCGTTGATGAGCGAGTACAAGAGGCGCGCTCCGTCGCGAACGTACTCGGCCCAGCCTGCGTGGGCTGTAAAGATCTCGCTCCGGTAGCCACCGATCGGCATCCCCACGTACGGATCTCCAATGTGGAGGTACCTAAGTATGCAACAGTAGGAATCTGGTAGTTAGTGTCAGTCGGTGCTCCAAGGCAGCACGCGCAGGCTGTAAGACTTACGTGGCGACAAACACGGCGACAAAGTAGACAAAGTAGAGGTGAAACTCGGAGCGGAACGTCTGCCTCGCGAACGAATTCCACCTGATGGCCGACCGCCACACACCACGAAACTATTGGTTTAGTAACATGGTGCGCTGGCCAGAGTTCAATGCCAAGAGCTACGTACTTGTGGTCCATGAGCTGCTTGATCCACGGGTGCTCCATGAGCTCCTTGTTCTCTGTCTGTTAGCTCAGCAGCAACAACAGCACGCAACCATCAACGTTGTTAGGCTCCCACTGAAGATGGTTGTCCTGTGAAGCTCACGCTCACTCACTCACCTCTACAACCAGCACGAGCGTCGGACTCCAGCCGCCGCGGAACTCCGAGTGGTCGTACTCGTACTCGTACAGAATACCCTTGGGTTCGCAGATGATACTGTCTTTGTGCGCAGAGTCGGCCACCGTGGCCGCGAACACGTTCTGCACGCTCAGCGCGTGCTTGAGCTTGCGCAGCGTCTTGTAGACTTTCTTGACACCGCGCCAGATCGCGTTCAGCAGCCACTGCTGCGCCTCGCGTCGCCGCTGCTTTTGCCGCTTGACCGCCATCGCATTCGGTCCACGCGTGCCTCTCATCACCAACAGCAGCGAGTTGTGCTTCTCGCGCGCAGTCTTGAGCTTGTTGTTGATGACCCAGCGCTGGCTGAACTTGCGCACATTGGTTGCCATGGAGCAGCGAAACAGCGGCGCTCTAAAAGAGTCCATGGCGACCACCGCGGCTTCCAGCAGGCTCTGGATGACCAAGTGGAATATCTTGCCTCGGTCGTGGCTCTCACGCGCTCGCGTCATCTCTGACGCAGCGACATGGTCGCCAATGAACAGCACGCAGAGCACGTTCGGCTTGACGAGCGAACTCCCAGGCGCGGTGCGGAAGTAGATCGCGTCCCGCGTGTTGCGCTCGCGGAACAAAGGCGACTGTGAGAGCG
>JAASFO010000380.1:0-23430 GCA_023333815.1 Globisporangium recalcitrans
AAAGCTCCATTTTGCCGATTTGATTGCTTAGCGCTCTGATGTTGCTGCTGTGTCCGCCATCTCGAGTCGAACGCTTTGTCGTGGAGTCGCCACTACAGAGAGAAACCAAAAACACCATTGTGTAAATTGAGCTGTTGGGATCAACGAATTGGACACATGTGCAGTTCTTACCTGCTTCAAGCTGGCGCCTGTAGGCTTCGCTCTTCTGAGTCTGGATGCGATCGCGGATCGCCTGCGAGATCTCGATGTTGCGGGTCGCTCTTCGTCTCGTCTATTTCCGCCACGATCTTCTTCACCGACACGGACTCGGTGAAGTAGGAGGCGCGCTGGGTCTTCGGAAGCACGAACCTGGTCGCGTCCACGCCGCGCGCACTCTCTTTCTCGGAGTTCGCAGAGAGGCTTTGGATTTTCTTGGCTGCAGAGCTCGCGGAGAGCGCATCTCTCTCGGCAGCAGCAGTGGCTGCAGCAGACTCTTTCTGCGCGGTCGTCGTGTGCGTTTTCACGTTCGAGCTGAACTGCGCGCCTCGGAAGAGGAGCCCCAGCTCCTCCTCCATGGTCTCCCAGTAGTCCGGCGGGATGCTCAGCTTCGCCACGGAGCACACGAAAAAGTAGACACACTCGAAGAAGCGCTCGTCTTCCTTGTGGCTCTCGTAGTTGCTGCAGTGGAGCACCAGACGCGCGGACGCGGACGCCATCGCAGTGGCGCAATTCGACTGGTTGTCGATCGCCTGAGCTATTCGCTCGCGCCAGTAGTCGTCGCAGAGCACTCTTGGGTCCTCGAATGATCGATCGGCGTGGTCTTTCTGGAGCGTTTTCACCTTTACGAATGCTAACGCGTACCCAATCGCTGCTCGCGCGAAGAGGAACATGATCTCTGTCGAGGATGGATGGCGCGTCAGGGACTTTGTTACCTCTACCACACATTCACGGGGTTTGGAAAAGCAAATGGAGTTTGGGCAGCCTACCTGAGTCGTGAAAACTGGTGAACCTGAGCGGTAGGCGAAAGCGTCCGCTCTTCCAGTGTTGCTCCATCTCACTGTAGATGTCGTCTGGTAGGGATGGTCAGGGTCAAGTTAGCAAGCAGAGTCACCAAATGCTTAGCAACAGCAGTCTACTGCAATACGTACCCATTCGCTTGCGCACGTCTTGGAACGGACCTCGCGGCGCTGACAAAGATGCCCTGAAGAGGAGCTTGTTAGCTGAGTGCAACGCATCCAAGCATTTCATATCACAGACACGAAAGACAAGACAATGGCCAAACTACCTGCTTCGGTGAGTTCATTGCGTGCATGTGTACTTGGCGATTGACAAACGGTTTTTACTCAGAAAAAAAGAAGGAAAGAATGGAAACGAAAGCCAAGCAAAGGCTTTCCTTCCTTAGATCGTCCACTCCGCTCCTTCCGAGAGCTCGTCGTCGGGTGTGATGAACGGCGTGTGGATCGACTTGATCATCACTTCGCCGCAGAAAATGCACTCGGACGCGATGATCTCGTCCAGTTTCTGCTGCACCATCTCGCGCTCCTGCGCGATCGTTTGCTTGGCCGCCTCGCTGGCGCTCGCAGCGGTGGCGGCGTTGTCGCTGTGCGGGTTCATGGCTTCCTTCTCGCTGCTGGTCAGGTTTAGGAACGGGATCGCGGACAGCGGACGCTGGAAAAAGGTGGTGCCCGTCGTCGGCATCTCGACAGACAGCTCGTTCAGCTTCTGGATCAGCTGTTTGACGGTCTGGCGCTGGAAACTGTTCAAATGCTTCTGCATTTCCTGACGCAGAGCAGTCGCGTGGAACGCGTGCGAGCACGGGAACAAGTAGAACTCCTTGCCCAGGATGTTCTGACCCGTCAGTTCGCAGCGTTGGTTCCCCGAGACGATCGCGCAGCGCTTGCGCAGCTTCTGCATGTCGCCACGAATCAGCTCCGCCGACTGCGTGTAGTCCTGCATCTCCTCTTTCAGCTGCTCGATGCGGTCGTTGTACACTTCGAGCGACTCGCAGATCTCTTTCTTGAAGTCGTTGATCAGCACGAAGTCCGGGAAGAACGGCAAGATGTCTTCGATCTTAAGCAAGCCGCTCTCTTTCAAGATGCCCATCGCTTCCTTGATCTCGCCGCCAGCGTCAATCGTGTGCTTTGCGATCAGCGTCCAGAGCTTCTTCCTCGTCTCTTCGTCCTCGGGCATGTTCGCCATCTCCTTCGCGATCTTCACGTCCACTTGGAGTGCCTTCTCGACCGCGTCCTGGTACAGCCCCATCGCCGAGTAGATGTAGATGCACGCGCGGTTCTTCTCGTTCTGCGTGCACAGACGGAGCGCAAACGCGATGTCGAATAGGTGCTTGCCGTTGTGCTTCTTGCGCATAAACTTGATCAGCAGGCGCTCGTCCGGGTGCTTGGCGAGCAGGAACAGAATGTAGTTGTGGATCGTCGGGTCGCGGCAGTTGCCCTGCTTGATCGCAAACTTGAGGAAGCGGATCGCGAGCTCCAGCACCGAGCGGCTCTTCTGGCTGTTTGAGATCGCGTCTTTCTGGTGCACGTGGCGCACGATCGACGGAATCAGGCGCGTCGGGTTCAGCGTCTCGGCTTCTTTCCAAGCCTCATACACTTCTTTCGGCTTGTGGATGATCAGTTCCGGCGAGTACTTGTAGTAGAGCTCCTCGACTTTCGACGTCGGCACACTGCGCAGCAACTCGATCGCCGCACCGTACTCGCCACGGTGCACGTGGTACGTCACGACCTTCTCGTAATCTTCGATCAGCGTCGCGTAAAACACAAACTCGTCGGTGCGTCCGTGACTCGCGATCAAGTTGAACGTCGTCGCTGGGTCCAAGTGGTTCTTCTGGTCCTGGAGGAACTGCTTGAACTCGAACAGCAGGTTCGCGTGCGCATCGACGTCCTGCGCGCTGCCTTTCAGAACGTTGAACTTGTCCAGGAAGAGCTCCACGATCCACGAGCAGAGCACGGTCTTCTGCGTCTTGTCCTCGCTGCCCAGGCTCTTGAGCTTCTGCAGCAGGAACAGCAGCAGCGAGTCGCGCGTCTCCTTCTCGAGAAACTTGAGCGCCACTTCCTCGAACGAGCGGTTCGTCTTGGCGTAGATCACTGCGGCGCGGTCGTACTCTTCCTTCTCAAAGTACTTGTCCGCCTGCGCCGTGAGCACATGCTGTCTCTCCCAAGCGTTGCGACACACAGAGAGCGCGTGCTCAAAGTCGCGGTCGTCGCCATTGCCCGCGATCGCCTTGTTCAAGAACAGCTTCCACACATTGCGGTCTTCGTCCGTGATCATGACCTCGAGGATCCGGCGGTCCGAGTGGATCCACACCGAGTTGAAAGTCGGATCGTGGCTGATGCCGTGCACAGTGCCCACGCGCGAGTCAAAGTTCTCTTCGAGCACAATCACGCCGCTCAGCTTCGAGATCACCTGCACGAAGCGAGGGAACAGGAGGATCACGTGGTACTGCGTCACGGCGAGCGAAATCGGCGCCGTCCACGCGCGCGGGTTGTCGGCTTTCCCGTGGTACGAGATCAAACCGCTGCCTGTGATCGTGTTGTCGACCGTGCTGGACGAGCCGAACACAAAGTCGCCGTGGTAGACGCCTTCGCCGGTCAAGATCCCAAAGCACTTGGCGCGCTCGCGCTCCTGCTTGGCGAAGAAGCGCAGGTCGGCGTTCGGGATCTCCCCCGGGAGCTCCTGGAAGCGCAGCTTGTCCGAGCTCGTGTACTGGCTGAAGAGCGCCTCGAAGCCCTGGCTGCCGCCGATGAACTGGAACATGCGCGTTGGTCGCTTGCCCGAGCCCGACGTCGTGAGCATCACGTAGTACCGGATGTCCCCCGATGACGTCTTCCAGTGCTCGAACTCCAGACCCGCGATCGACCCCTGGTTTGAGATCTGGTACACTTTCTTGAACGAGCGCTCTTTGCCGTCGAACTCAGCTTCAAACACGGCGCCAGTGTCGGTACCGATCAAGATCGGCTCTGTCCCCGCAGGCAGTCCGCTCTGTCGGTCCCACGCGACGCACGTGAACTTCATTGACTGCGCCTTCATGATCTTCTTCGGGCGGTTCGTGCTCGTGTGCAAGTAGAAGTTCGATCCGTTCTCCATCGAGATGAGCAGGTGCGCGCCGCTCGGGTCGATGAACACGTCCGACATGGCGATGCGCGGCTCGATCATGATCTCCTCGACCGTGCCGGAGCTGTCGGTCGTGTCCACCGTGCAGCGCAGCAGCATGCCCTCGAGCGAGCCGAGCGCCATGACGCCGTTGCCCACGCTCATGCAGCTGAGCGTGAACCCTTTCCTGCGCGACACCTTGAGACCGTGCTCGCGCAGCTCAAACATCGCCCGCTCGTCCTCTTTCGCGCCTTTCGCGCCGCCAGTGTCACCCAGCGTCTCGAAGTCAAAGTCGTCCCCGCCATTGCCGCCGCCAAAGCCGTCGACGCCGCGGTAGGGCGAGTCGTAGTTGTCGTCGCTCGACGCGTCGAAATTGCCGCCGCCATTGGAGCCGCTGAACGTCTCCTCCTCTTTCTTCCAGTCCGCGAAGAAATCTGCCGACATGGTCGCTGCGTGAGGGTGGTGCTGACGTCCCTGTTGCTATGGACAGACGGATGGGATGCAACGCACGGTCGGGTGGCCGAGCTGATAGACAGGCAGACAGATACAGATGCACACGCGCGTGAGAGAGAGAGAGAGAGCCTTGATCGTCCTTCTTGTCCTTCAAGCAGCTTGATTTTTCTGTGAGTGAGGAGAAAACATGAGTGGGCTTCTAATAGTGGCCCTCCCTCTATCATTCTCGACCCTTCGCGACTCTCATCTCACGTTGAGCATACATTGCATATGTTTGCAGTCCATCGACAAACCTTTATTCCTGGAATCAACTTGAATGTGCAATATCTGACAAAATCACGCCTACTTTTCGACTTTTGACACTATTCGCAGCAACAAAAGTAGACGCGAACCTAGCGCACTCTTTTCGAGTTCAATATTCGAGCTACCAAAATGCACCAGAGTGTTAGGACAGGTGGTGCGCGGTACCTGCGATGCTGCCAAATACAAAAGAGCTTCAGCATCAACAAACCACTCACCTGCAAGGACTGCAGCACCAAAACCGTTGTCGATGTTCACGACACCAACTCCCGGTGAACACGCATTCAGCATCGTCAGCAGCGGCGCGAGACCTCCGAACGCTGCTCCATATCTGCATCAGCATCAAAGCATAAACACGTGAGCGCAGAGTATCAAATGGTGTGACTCGAACCAACCCAACAGGAGCGCCAACCAGAGACGTACCCGACACTCGTCGGCACTGCGATGACTGGGCTCTCCGTCAAACCGCCCTGTTGCACCAAATCACAGCAACAAACAGGCACACATGATACGTACCAATCCATCTCGCACACAGTGCACTTTGGCAGCAAGAACTGTGTGTTGTGTTGGGAAACGTACCACAACTCCGGGGAGCGCGCCGTCCATGCCTGCGACGCAGATCGCGACGTCCGACTCGTGCAGCACGTGCTGGTTGCGCAACAGACGGTGGATACCAGCGACACCCACGTCATACAGCCGCGTCACCTGAAACCCCGCAAGCTCTTGAGATCACCACCCACGCACAGACAGCACATCAAAGCATGAGTCAACGTCGCAGATAGAAGCTGCAGTGACAACCGAGCGCCGTCAGTCCCTTACCGAGTGTGATCGCTGCTTCCTCAGCGACCGGGAGGTCCGAAGTGCCCGCACACAGGACGCTCGCAACGCTCTGCAGTTCAGGTGTAAATGAGCTGCTCTCTTATACGCAGCTGCTAGATGGCACACACGCGAAAGCCCTCGTACCTCTTTCTTCGGTTGACTCTCATCGCTCTCTGCTTTCGCCAGGTCTCTCGACGCCAAGATGCGCGCGGTCGGGTAGTAAAAGAACTCGAGCTCCTGCGAGCTCATGCGAAGCGTCCACAATCGTCTCAGAACCTCGCAATCAATCATCTATCAAACAACCGGATAAGAGAATACACACACTCATCATACCAGCGCCATTTTGCTGCAGATCACGTCGACGCTCTCTGGCGTCACGCGCGTCGCCATCACGTTCGCGTCCACGCCCTTGCGCACCATGAGCTCCAGGATCTGCGCCACCTGGTCGCTCGTCTTGCCCTCTGCGTAGACGACCTCGGGGAAGCCCGTGCGCGCGAACCGGTGCGTGTCGATCTTGGCGTAGCCCCCGATGTCCTCGTACTCGAGCGTCTGGCACTGCGCGGCCGCAGCAGACGGCGTGACCTGTGTGATTGTACATGCACGCGTGCACTATTTCATGAGTATCAGAGAACAGCAGTAGGCGTATAGGTGGTTTAACCGCGCTGGTACCATTGCACCATCCAGGTGGCAACCAAAGAGATCAAGGCGTTGGTGTCATGCCTTTCCGGCCGCCACTTGCTCGAGCAGACGCAGCAGCTGCGCGGGGTCATTGCCACTCTCGCTGCTTGACGCGCTCGAGAGCAAGCGGGTGTTGCGCATCGACTGCTGGCGCATGGCTGCTGCTGCTGCTCTTCTCGACCACATCGTCTTCTCGTCTTCTCCTTTCTTGCTTTGCGATCTGGTGGATTGATCGATGACGTTTTGCGATCCCTCACTTGCAATGTGCACTTTCCATTTGTTTAGTTTGCTCCTGTCTCCAGTTCGACAAAAGCTTCGGATTCGAAAATGTCCTCGTTATACTTTGTTCCAAAGTAAACCCACTTCAATTTAGCCTATTTATATCGTGCGAATATGTAATAAAGCAACTCTTTATTATGCAGGGTTGCACGCAAGAGCTGCCACTTTTGACCATCAAACATTAGCGCAATTGACCAGCAGACAACAAAGAGAAAGAGTGAGAAAGAGAGTGAAAGAGAGAGAGAGAGGATGACGGCTGCTGCGACTGCATCAGCTGGAGCACCATGCAGCTCAACCGACGTCGGATGCACGCGCTGCGCCTCGCTGGACGAGCAGCTCTGCGCACTGCAGCGAGAGAACGACGCGCTGCGAGAGCAACTGGCGCGCATCCAAGGCGACACTCACCTTCGCGTGAAGCAGAACATCAACATGTCGCCACGAGAGGACACAGCAAGACCAGCATCGCTAGCACCGCCAGTACCTGCAGACGCGTGCTCGGCCATGGCGCGCGCCGAGCTGCAGCGCTACGGACGGCAGATGCTCGTGACGGAGTTTGGCGGCGTCGCGAGCCAGCTCAAGCTGCGCAGCGCGCGCGTGCTGGTCGTGGGTGTCGGCGGTCTGGGCTCGCCCGTCGCGCTCTACCTGTCGGCCATGGGCGTGGGTCACCTGGGGCTCGTGGACGACGACCGCGTCGAGCGCTCGAACCTGCACCGCCAGGTGATCCACGACGAGACCACGCTGTGCGAGCAAAAAGTGGCGTCTGCCAGCAAGCGCATCGCGAACCTCAACCCAGACGTGCACTGTGAGTTGTACCCAGTCCGCTTAAACGGGACGAACGCACTGGAGCTAATCAGGCAGCACGACGTTGTGGTCGACGCGTCGGACAACGTGGCGACGCGCTATTTGGTGAACGACGCGTGCGCTTTGACGGGCAAACCGCTGGTCTCCGGCAGTGCGCTGGGGCTTGAAGGTCAAGTCACAGTGTTCACATTCGATACGAAAGATGATGCTGATGGTGACTCAGCGTTAGGGTCGCCAGGCTGCTATCGGTGTCTGTATCCAAAGCCGCAGCCGTCTGCGGCAGCGATGAGCTGCTCAGAGAATGGCGTTCTTGGCGTTGTACCCGGGGTCATCGGCTGTCTGCAAGCCATGGAGACGATCAAGGTGCTCACGGGCTTTGGCGAGCCGCTTGTTGGCGTCCAGTGCTTCTATGACGCGTTCGACGGGCAGTTCCGCCGTTTGAAGATCGGCACGAAGCGCAGAAGCGACTGCGCGGCGTGCAGCCCGAGCGCGCGGCGAATGCACTTGTCTTTGGCACCAGGGACTCGAAGTCTGCTGCGCACAGAGCAGCTCGTCTGTGCTGTGAACAGTGACGACAGCGCGCCAGTGTACCTAGCGCCAGAGAATCGCATCAGCGCCAAGGACTTTGGTGCATTCCGCAACACCAGCACGAACACGAACAGCAGCAGCTACGTGCTGATCGACACGCGCGCTCGGAACCAGTTCGACATGGTGCACTTCCCCGAAGCCGTGCACGCACCGTTCGAGAGCTTTCTGAAGCAGCAGCGAGCGCGAGGGGACCCGCAGTCGCTCCTCCGACAATTCCTGCGTCGACCGACCTCCGAGATCTCCAGCAAGTCGAGCAGCGTCAGTCAAAGTCGTCAGCACCAGCGAACGTTCGTGATCTGTCGTCGCGGCGTGGACTCGGTGGTCGTCACCCAGTGGCTCGTAGAGAACGGCGTCGCGAGTGTGCAGAATGTCGACGGAGGCTACATGGAGTACGCGCGCTCTGTGGACCCGACTTTCCCCATGTACTGAGAGCGTTTGCTGTTGGTCTAAAATACAGATATTTGCTATTTTAGCCGACCGAGTTAGCAAGAGCGCACCAAGAGGCAGACCCAGAGGCAACTGATCGATGTCGCCGACTGCATCGAGCGGTTGCGCGCCAGAGAGCCTCACGTATGAGGAGATCTGCGACGATTCCTACTGGTTCCAGTCCCGAAAGCGGAGACTGCAAGAGCGACTCGACTAGTAACGATCACAAAGTTCAGTCCAAACCAGCAGGACTGCCCACAGTCTACATGTCTAAATCCTGTGCTATTGTATTGCATTGTGGTCTCGACGGAGACCAGAACCAAAGGTCAAGGTGTCTGGTATTGCTGTGGAGCTACGACGGTCTTCTTGTGCTGTTGCGTGTCTAGTAGCCCACGAGTCCTTCGTTGAGCGCGTGATAGTCGACGCTCTTGCGCTCTCGACGCGACCGCTTACCCGTCGTCGTCGCTGTATCCTCATCGGCTTCTGGCACCTCACCTGCCTTACTGGAACTCTTCTTCGACTTTGGTTCAGGAGCGTAATCCTCGTCATCCTCGTCCACGAAAGCTCCATCACGACCACCATGAGCGTCCGCATCTGCTTCTTCGTCGCTGTCTGCTTTTCCCGCAAACATCGCGTCGTTGAGCTCGCGGTAGTTGACTTGCGTGCGTTTGCGCTTGCCGTGGAGAATGAGCTTCGGGTCGCTCACTGCGGCGTCATCAGCATCCTGTTTCGCAAGCTCTGGCGCGTGTTCTTTCGCAAGCGCGATCGCCGCGAGCACTTGTGGACGACTGAGCATCTCCATCGTGTCGTCGTAGTAGACCACCTGCCACTGCGACTCGCTCACCGAATCAGCTTCTTGCTCTTCGACGACGACGCCAAACACGATTCTGCCACTCTCAGGGTCGAGTTTCGCAGCCTTTTGGCCGAGAAACGAGGAACTTGCAACTTCAGTTTCCTGACTGGAGCTCTTCGTTTTCTTCTTGCTGTTCGAGCGCATTGAGCGACTACCCAAAAACGACCACACACACAGTCACTCGAGGTTAGCGGAGGTTGACATAGGCATCAGAGATTGACTACTGCTCTCAAGAGACAGAAAGCAGATCGTACCTGTTTGGGTCAATGACATCCGCCTTTCGCAGGTACCTGAGCTCCTGGTCGCTGACTTCGCTCTCCACCTCGGCTTCTTCGGCTTCTGTAACAGGCTGCTCGCTCCCTTGTTCGTCAGCATCCTCGCTCTCCGACTCGTCACTGGTGTGCTCATCCTCGTCCTCTTCGCCCTCCACCACAAAGTCCTCATCATCTTCCTCATCGTCCTCATCACCCCCACCAGCAGCATTAGCACGGAAGCCACTTCCAGTCTGCTGCGCTCGCTTCTCCTCGCTTTCCAACTCCGGAAAGAGCTCTTCGATCGTGTCGTACGTGGTGCCGAACGCCGAGTTGACGAGCTTGAGCGAGTTAAAGATCGCGAGACACACCTCGCAGTACCAGAGCTCGTCGCCCACGGGGATGTCCTCGGTCTTGAACCACGGACTCTGGCACTTCTGGTGGTACGCGCGCGCGCAGCCCTCGCTGTCGCAGATCAGGATGTCGTTGTCTTCGTCCGCGTCCGTTTCCCCGCAGCGCGAGCAGTAGATGTCCTCTGGCAGCAAGAGCTCACTACCACCACCAGCGCCACCGCCAACTGCGAGTTGCGGGTACTGCGTGTCGTTCGTGTTCGCGCGCTGCAGCTCCGCGAGCGTGGACGCGACGGCGCGCTTGTCCTTGAGGATCTTCTGGTTCGCAGTCTCGAGCTCCTTGCTCGGCTTGAGCTTCTCGCGACTCGCGCGGCGCCAGCCCTCGGCTTCGTACGCCTCCACGAACGCCAGCTGGTACCGCAAGCGCTTCACCTAGATACAGATGGGGGAGAAACATTAGAGCGTTGTTTCCTGAGAGGCTAGAAGGCATTCGACACGTAGTGCGTCTCGGGTGGTCCCAGACCTGTCCTTTGATCCGTCCCTCGAGCTTCTTGTACTCGGGGGTTGCTCCTGATTCGTGGGTGGTGGTGTCCGTATCCTCGGACGAGTGGACATCGTTCTGTTGTTTCAAAGCAGCCTTGGAGACTTTGGTGGCTGGGCGTCCAGGCTTCTTCTTCTTCTTCTTCGCCACCAACGGCTTCTTTGACTGACCGTCTCGCTCTCCTGCAGCTGCGGCTACTTTCTTTACTGGTCGCTTAACCACTGGGGTGGAGGGAGAGTAGACCGTCCTCGCTTTGCGCTCTCGCTGGACACGCTGCGCAGGTTCGCTGGTTGTGGTGGTGTCGATTGTGCTGCGAGATGCCGAGTTCAAGCAACAAGATAGATTGTCAATCAGCTAGGCAGCCAGCATCGCTCGTCAAGTACCCTCGGGTGGCTTCCTTCTTACATGGTCAGAGTGCTGAGCTCCTCCGCTTGACTTCCCGTCGCTGCGGCGGCAGCAGAGGCTTTAGCTGAAGGCTTTCGGGGCATCTTCTAGAGTTAACTGCTCTTTGAGGTTGGGAGACCTGGAGAGATGGGCAGTGGACAGGGACACAAAGATTGGGAGGAAAGGAAATCAGTCAGTCCATGTTGTGGGGCTGTCACGCCAACCACAAGGGTTGCTCATTGGTCACGATGCAGTGGCTGTTGCGCTGCTTTTGGTCTGACAGTCACACGGACTGCCGCTTGGGTGTTTCCCGAGTGACTCGTGCGCTACCATCTCGTCTAGAAGGAGTCTGTCTACTACTGCACGTACCAAGCGAGTGCGTTCTGGTGGGAACTTTGAGCGAAAGACGAGCTCTTGGTTGTCTCGTTGCTGTTTGTGCTTTGTTTTTGGCGACAAGTCAGGGTCAAGTCAAATGCTGATGACGAAAAAGATGAGCTGCGAAACAGCAGGTCACTGCTGTAGTCGTGAGAGGTTCAGAAGAGTGACATCCAACAACCTCACTTTGCAGTAATCACGATCCTCGACATGATGAATGCGAATAATATCCGATGTATGTGCGACTTTTGCAGTTAGATACGTAAATGACCATCATCTGAATCTGAACTGTAGCCATTTGGTTGGGGACGTGCAGTCTGGATAACGTCAGAGGTGACTGAGAGCTGGCAACTTTACCCGCCAAGCACAATGATCTCTGGAAGAAACAGACCCAGTCACGGATTCGCGCAACCCTCTCTCTCTCTCTCAACCGAGCCGCTTCCATCCCATTTGGTGCAATTGTTCACTGAAGCGCGATGCTTGCGGCACACTCACGTCCTCAAATGCAATGCTGGGACAGAGGGAACCCGGTTCAAGCTCTTTCCCTGCGACTTCCTTGTACGTACGTTCACCTTCGTGAGGCGGACGGGCTCCGGTTGTCGCTGCTTGCCAGTTAACAGCGGCAGCACGACAGCCCCGATCGTCTCTTTTCGCTGCTGAACGCGTTGCAGTTGGTGCATCTTCTCTGGATAAAGCTCCCAGAGCAGCTCCTGCTGGTGGCTACTTTTATGAGCGAACCCTCACTCTCTTGGCATCCTGGACAGGAAGACGATCGACTCCACGCGAGCTCCTTTGCTGTGCTCCACGGCGTTCTTCACTGTCACGCGGTCGTACACGCGCAGCCACTCCGAGTGCTTGTTGCTCGCAAGCTCGGGCTGTTTCTGACCACGCTTTGAAAAGGCTTCGAGCGAGATGCGCGCCAGGTTCGAGAGGTGTTCGGCTTCCACGCGCGCTTTCTTGAGCTCCACTGCGGCGTCCTGTACTTCCTTTTGCGCCTCTTTCACATCGTCGAACGTATGGCGACGACGCACCGCGAGGTCGGTGGGGAGACCGTGCAAGTGGTGGAACGAATCGTGTGCGAGCAGCGCCGGCAACGTCTCGTGCTCGTGCACTTTTGCGAGGAAGAGCGAGATGTGGCCGCGCGGGTCTTTCTTCGCCTGCACGCGCGCGAGCAGGTACTTGCTGAGAACCTCTGGGCTGTGGTCTTTCTGGTGCACGCTGTGGCTGGGCATTCGCATCTTGTGGTCCTCGAACCCGAGAACCCTCAGCAGACTTCGGAGGTCCACCTGTATCGGTGCGAGTTTCTATCGCATTTTCAAAGAGAGACACATCGGGACTACAAGGTTGTCAGTCGTAGCCTCGAGAGCTCAAGGAAATAGCGGTACATGCATTCGTGCCTCGGTCGACTGCTGCTGGAACGCGGTGATCGTGACGCAGTTCACGCCGACGTCTTCATAAATACAGAGCTCCAGGGTCTCGTTGATGCGCCAAAAGAGCTTCGTGCCGTCGTAGAGCACGCGTCGCTGGTGCGCAACCTTTGGCGAACTGCTCGCTCCGAGTGACAGGCGGCTGTCGGTGTTGCTGCCTCCTTCGAGAGCGGCTTTGTGGAGCGGAGAGGAGTTGGCGTGGTCCAGCAGCTTCTGCGCCGAGCGCACCGAGATCTTGCACACCTCACTGCAAAAGAGCAAAAGAGCATGACATGAGGCATAACCACACACGGGGTTGACTTCATAGAGCCTCCACCCATCGCCACAGCCATGCAGAATCAAGGTACGCACCATGTGAACGTCGGCGAGTCTGGACGCTCAGGCGTGCTGTCGTGCAGCAGCCTGCTGTTGTTCATGCTTGGTAGGAAAGCAAACGCGAAGGTTGCGACGGGAGCGAATGCTGACTGTCAGAGCTGATGAGTGCGCCACACAAACCTGGTTTCTCGTTCCTCTTCGATCCTGGGTCTTTCCTGTGCGCGTGTGGCTTGGTCTCCAGTCTTGTCGAGCTCAGTCTGCGCTCCAAAGCAACCGGGCGAGACGATGCATTCCGTGCTCAGAACCGCGGGCTCGAGTGCTATTCCTGCACAACTGCACTTATCTGATCCTCGCTGAGCACACAGAAGAAGGGAAATGGAGAGATAGATTGCGTAGGTAGACACCTCGACTGTAATTAGTCCATGCATTCTCTCGCACTTGCATCCATCGCTCGTTTGCCCTTCTCGCTCCCACTATTATTAGCGACTGACGCGGATTGAACTCTCGTTCTCGCACACTTGGCCATGTCCTCTGTTAGCGGTTGTCTACTGCGTACTCTTCAGCAGTTGGCTCTACTTTCGTGCTGTCCCTTGCGCATAACGCGCCGCACCACTCTGGCAGCGGTGGTACCTGGTGGAGGCTCGAGCTACCGGAGGAGTCTGCGTTCTCGACGTCGTCTGCTGTTTTCGTTTGGTCGTTGCAGCTGGCGCAGTAATGGTCTTCGGTGGCGGCACTGTTGAATGCGCTCTAGCCACGAGTGACTGAGCGATTGCTTGTTGAGCGTAGGTGGGCTTTGGAGAGCTTTCTCTTTTCGTAGCAGATGCGCTGTCAGTGGATCGGTAGACATCCTGAGGTGGTGGTGACTCGGGTACTTGAGTATCGACAGTCAGAACAGGATCCGCTGGGAGGGTGAATGCGAGGACATGGGACCCCAACAGTCATCATCAAACCCGTCACGCAGGCAGGCACTGCTGCACCTTCGTCCGAGCTCCCTTCTCCATGACCAAGACGACTGCGCCGCACAATCGCACCATCGTATCGCCCTGCACCACTGCGCACACAATCAACACTGCATGACCCACAATGCGGGAAACCACACCAGCTCATTGCACCCCGCTCGGATGCACTGCAGCATGCCCTGACCTTTGTTAGCAACATGCAAGTGAGCTTCATCACATCCTCCTTGCACATCCTCGCCGTCGCTCAACAGATGCGCAGCGGTTGCTGTTACTGCTCATTAACATGCCAAGTTTTTGTGCATGTACCCATCCATTTGTTGATTTGTTGTTGCTCTATGTGTGTATCAGTCAAAGTGTGGCAGCTCACTTCATTGTCACTGAGCCAAACTCGGTACGCCTATTCTTCAACAGGAGTGGCAGTGGCAGCCTCCTCCACATCAGCAGGTACCGCTGGTGACGCCTCCTCCGCCGCCACAACTTCCGCCTCGAGCAGGTCGCGCTGCGCTCGCTCTTCGTCGCGCTTCTTCTTGGCGAGCTGCACAGCCTCGCTGACCTGCGCGTCAAAGAGCTTGAGCTCCTTCATGGCCGAGAGGATCACCACCGCGTCCGCCTTGGTGGCCATCACGTTCACCGAGTTGCGACCGCGCCACACGACGATGTTCATGATCTTCTCCCTATGAGAACACACACACCAAAGCCACAAAACCACAACAACGGTTAGCCTGCAACAACGACCAGTCAGCACCAATCGCACAATGAAACACGTACTCCACAAGCGAGCACGGGCTCTCCATCGAGCACGAGATGCTGCCCATCGGCGCGTCCTCAAAGATCTTCTGCGTGGCTGGCTCGAATTCGTCGTAGTCCATGAGGTCGCCCAGGCGCTCGAGCATCATCTGGAACTCGTTCTTCGACACCGTGATCTTGCGCTTGCTGATGAACGGCAGCACGTGCGGCAGACCCGCCTGGCAGAGACGGTACACGGTGCTTCCGCTCGACTCGGTGCGCTCAAAGAGCTTCAGACCCGTGTACACGACCTTGAGCTTCTTCGCCTTCATCTCCTCGATCAGCTCGCTCGTGATGCTCTTAGTCACAAACGTCACCGACTTGGACTCGTCCGAGCGCGTGAACAGCTGCGCGCCAGAGAACGGCGAGACGATGCCAAAGTGCTCCTGGATGCTCTTCCACTGCTCCTGGTCGAGCGCGACGTACTCTTCGCCCTTCTGCTTGAGCTGTCGGCGCTCCTGGCGGTTCAGGCGCGGTCCTCTCGCGTCAGTGCTGGTAGCAGTCGGCGCAGCGGTGGCGACAGCGGTGACTTCGTCCTTTGGTTCGACCACATCAGCAGTGGGTTCGCGAGCAACCGCAGCCTCTTCTTCAGCCTTCACCTCAGCGGTTTCTTCCTCTTCAGCCTTGACGCCTTCTTCCACTGGGGTGGTCGATTCACTCTCTTCCTTTGGCTCCGTTGGCGCGCGGTGCTTCTTGCCAGCGCGCTTCTCAGACTCTTCCTCCTGAGGCGTTGGCGCGGTCTTCTTGAACAAGCAGATGAAGAAGCCGCCAGTGTTCTCGTCCTGTGGCACGCAGCGCATGCATCGGTCCAGGTTGAACACCGCCGCTTCCTCGGTCGTCGGTGGGAACATCGTCGGCGTGATCTTGTTCTTGCCGCGCTGCTTCTCGTTCTCCGCGACATAGTGCTCGAACGAACTGTACTCGATGTGACCCGAACCCATGACCTTCCACGACGAGACACCTCGGCGTCTCTTCAAGAGCGGCAAGCGGTCCGCGACGTCGACCAGCTCGAGCGCGCCGTTCGACCAGCGCAGCAGCTCAGCGACGATCGCTTCGTTCTCCAACGGGTTGAACGTGCACGTCGAGTAGCACATGTAGCCGCCGACCTTGAGCAGCGACGCGCCGCGCTTCGAGATCTCGACCTGCAGCGGGTGCAGCGCGATGCCGTTCTTCGCGTCCCACTGCTTCCAGATGATCGGGTTCTTGCGCAGCGTGCCGTCGCCACTGCATGGCGCGTCGCAGAGGATGCGATCAAAGAAGCCCTCGGACTTCAGCTCTGGCGCACCAACGTACGGGATGTGCTGCGCCTCGTGGCAGGTCACAAGCAGCGCAGGCGAGCCGATGCGCTTCGACTGGTGCACGAGCATGTACGCGCGCTTGAGGTCGATGTCGTTCGCCATCACCATGCCCGTCGGGGTCTCTCCCGTGATGTGCTCCTGCGCATGGAGCGATTCGAGCAGCTGCGACGTCTTGGAGCCTGGCGCGGCGCACATGTCGAGCACCTTGTGGTGCGGCTCGACGCCGAGGATGAGCGGCGGGATCATGCTCACAGCTTCCTGACGCGTGGTGGCGCCACTGTTCGTGAGCTCCACGAGCCACTTCTGGAACTCGGCGAGGATCGGCAGCTTGCGCACTTTGCGGCGCTCGACCGACCACTGGAAGCCCTTCTGGTCCGGGTACCACGGCATGTTGGCGATCGGCGCGACCTGCTCGTCGTCCAGCACGAGTCCGTCAAACTTGAACTCGTTCGCAATGCGCTCGCGGATGCTACACACCAATGACGCAAAGCACGCACATCGTGGGCGTTAGCAAACACGGAGAGATAGAGCTGACGCAGCGCCTTGTGCGCTATGAGCAAGCGCACGTACTTTTCAGCAAATGGGCACGAGTTGTTGATGCGGAACGTCGTTGGCAGCGGCGTCGCGAGGAACTTCATGAACGTGTCCCATTCAGCCTCTGGCACCACACCTTGCGCCTGCACGCACACAAACACACAGATAACGAGTTCATCAGTCGCCCATTTACACAGTAAACAGCAGCCCGAATGCTCTCCTCACCTGGTAGTACTTGATGAAGTTGTCGTTCGTGTAGACCCATTCGGAGAAACCGTCCTCCTTCTTGTCCACCCAGCCGCCGGTGGCCGCGTCCGCGATGTCGTCTCTCGCCTGGCGCGACTTCTTGTTGAAGTTGCCGCTCTTGTTGCGGAAGTCCTTGCGTCCGCGCTTGCCCATGATCGCTCGCTGTGCTGCTGCTGTTTGCTGCTGTTGTTGCTCTCGCTTGCTAGTGCTCTTGACCCAAATGAATGCCAATAGGCTGAAGAGCTCTTGAGGGTTTGTTTTCACTGGTCAAGAAGCTGTTCGGTGGGAAATGCCAAAACGCGGTCTAGTTGATCTTTTATTATGAAAATCGATCAGCTTGGTGGACGGAATATTCGAGCTTGAACCCTGTTTTAAGAAAATGGACAGCAAGCAGCGTAATATCGCAATGCAGAAGTGCTGGGTGATGAAACGACAAGCTAAATTTACGGGGTTGCTATTAATATACTTAGAATAGAGTGCGATATTCTGCATGGATGAACACGGTAGAGTTGGACTCTCTCTCTCTGTGCGTGTGTGTGTGGGTGCTGTGGGTGCTCCCTATGCGAGCACGGCGGCGCAGACCGACACGTCGTCTCGCTTGCCCTGGCGCTTGTGTGCGAACGCGAGCAGATTCGACGCGCTGTAGAACGCGAGCTGCCGCACGCGGTTCTCCTTCGCGAACATGCCCCGCGTGATCTCGAACGCCGGGATGTTCTGGCATTTAAGACTGAACGCTTCGAACTCCTCCGGGTTCACGTTGTTGTTCGTCTTGAGCTCCGCCATCGCTTCGCGACAGAAACCTGCTGCCGACACTGCGAACGGGATGTAGTCCTCGCAGTCCGTGAATGTGTTCTTCGCCATCTGCACCGTCTTCTTGGCGATCTCCTCGGCGTTCTCTGGACACGACTCGACGCACGCGACCACCTGGTCGACGTACAGGTTGTCGTGCACGCCATCCGAGAAGACCATGCACACGTCGCCCGCTTCGTACTTGCACGTCTGGATGTGCACCTCGCCCGTGTAGTTGATGGTCTTGTTGTTGGACACGACGGCCGGCACGTTGAAGTCGTAGATGATCGAGTCGCTCTCAAACACGATCTTGCTGTTGCGCATGAGCACGCACTTGCAGTCGCCGATCGTGTACACAAACATTTGGCGCGACGTCTCGTCAAAGTACACGACCGTGAGCGTCGAGTCGAGTCGTCCTTTGCGCTTCGTCGCTCGTCGTGCGGTCTTGGTCGCGCTCTGGATCGCGGCCGTCAGGTCCGCGGGCTTCATCGGCTCCTCGCGCGCGCGCTTCCGCAGCTTGTTGAGCGAGCAGAGCGTCTCCGACACCAGCAGCCGCGCGAGCACGCCCGAAGCCTTCATCGTGCCGGAGACGCCGTCCGCGATCACCATGTACCCTGGTCCGTAGCCGACCGCGTCGTCGCCGTGGTAGCTGTGCGCCGCCGTGCCCACGGACGCGAAGCACGAGCCCGCCGCCGACTGGTTGCCGCTGTCGCCGTCGAGTGGGGGCTTGCAGGTGCGCATCCTGGAGAGAATGTACTGGAGTGTCATGACGCGTTGCTGGTGCTTGTGTTGGATGGATGGATAGTAGATGGGTGGCGAGTGCAAGAGAGATACAGACCACACAGACAGACAGCCTTGTAGGTTGGCAGGGTAGGTAGGCAATTGGGAATATGGACGGAGCGGGCGGTCGAGAATCCAGTCGCGTGCACGAATGAACGAATGAATGAATGAATGCGAGGCGATCGATGGAAAGCGGCGCTCTGCTTATGGAGCGTCGGCGGCGTTTCCCAGAGTGACGGCAGTAATAGTGACTGCAGGTTTGTTTCGCTTGCTGTTGGAGCAGGTGATGCAATGAAGCCTGCAAGGCAAAAGCCAGAGGAAACCATCAGTCAGAACGCATGCGAACTGGGCTGCTGCCACCGACTCGAACGATCGAAGAATCGGGTCTGAAACGCACACGCGGATGCGTCAGGACTGAGTTCGGTTTGTGGAGAGAGAGCCTTTATAGTTGCGATACCCGTTACAAAGTTGCAAAACACACTGCTGCAAAGAGAGTTCATGTGGAAAGTGAGGAGTGTGGCAGACTGACAAACTCTTTATGAGAGTGCATGCATTATGAAGGGGTCGCATCCTGTTTCTGCACGTGATTGCCAGTTCATTGCACACGCTCTATTCCAGCCAACCACGCGCGTGTTTAATAATATCCAGCGCTCTGATTGGACAGTCCGCTCGCTCGCTCACTATCCACGTTTGCACAAAGTGGGACGAGAGGTCAGCCGCACTCAGTGTTGCTGGCAGGCAGTGCAACAAGCAGCTTGCGTTGTCGATGCGCGTAGAAGAGAGCCACGAGCTGGCTGCGAAGGACCATCTCCCTGCTCAGCACCAGCACCAGCAGTGCTTGACAGTCCGCGCATTCGGCTCATGAAGGCTCGCTGGCGCTGCAGTGTGTTGTTGCAGCTGTCTTTGGAGGCGTGGCTAAATGGATCGACTCGCGACCATTGAGCGCTTGATGAAGAGACGCGTTTGGCGGATTGGCAAACTAGACTGGTGACACTGGCGGTTTTCGACGAAAATGGACTCTTTCTATATTTTTTATCATTCTTTTCTATTTCTGGATCGCTGCCAATCTTCAGTTTGACGACACTCACAAAGAGTGTGTTTGCACACGTCACAGAGACCAGTCACTGCACTGAACCTCGCATTCGACAAAATGCACGCACTCGCACCTTGAGGTTCTTGATCGCCTGGATGAGCTCACGTGGGACTGATCGCTTGCCAACGAGGTGCTCGTTACCACGCATGATGTACACGACGTTGCTGGTAGGGGCTTCAAGCTGGGAGACGGAGTCGCCCTGGTCTTCCGGCACACCCGCGACGATCTTGAGACTCGATCAGCTTGACCATGTCGGCGTTGCCGAACTTGGAGATGTGTGTGCCCACGCAGGCGAAGCCCTTGCTCTTGACCGTGGCGATGTCCTTGGCGATCGAGTCGGCGTTCTTGCTGGTTGTATGGTCTGGGTCGCACGCACTGATGCAGTTTTGTGCTGGTTGTTGATCCTGACAGCTTCAGTCGCAAATTGCACCTCAGTGGATGCGATGCCTGGACATGTGCCCTCAGATGCAAACAGCATCGAGCGACAACAACAGCCTCCTTCTCGAGTTCCGTATCCAGTAGGATCCTGGTCTGTTCAGGTCGCTGCATTGAACGCTCACGCACGACAATCCAAACAACAACCAGCATTCCCATCTGCCCAGCCAACACTCACCGCCAGCCACAAAGTGATCTCCTTTGCAGGTTGCAGCAGTGTTTCCCAAGTTGAAGTTGCGGCGACGAGTGACGGTCCAGTGCTTTCCCTCCAACACGAAACCGATCACTTTGGTACACTAGAACAAGCTGAGGAAAGCGGCAACCATCCATCAACTTGCAAGACGACGAGCGGCAGCATGTATGATAAACAAAGCTCGCCGAATTTGAACACGCAAGCGGACCTACACTCACCACCACCAGACTTTGCTCTGTGATCGCTGCAGCGCATCGCGTACTCGTGCATCTCCGCTCTGTCTTTGCTCTCTCTGTGTCGGCGACCAGCTGCGCTTGGCGCTCCAACATGCACTGACGGAGCTGCAGTGTGCAGTGTTCACTCTCTTGCCGAGCGGACTCGAGCGTGCTGTCGCAGTCAAGCAGTTGAGCGCTGCAGTCGTCAACCGTCTCCGCACGACCGCACAACAAATGCTGCAGGCTCTGCTGCACCTGGCCGTGGCGTTCTTCGTTTGCCTGTTGCACACTTGTCAGGCGATCAATCACATCCATGGCACCTTGAGATCTCGCACTAGCGCTCATGGAGCTCGTTCGAACTTGGTCGAAGGGATCGTCGATATCTGGAGATATTGGCTCCTCTGCGATGCGAGCGAAGGACTAATACATAGATCACAGCAGTGCGTCCATCACCAATGGATCGTGGCGTTTGTTAGCCAACAGAGGCTGCGTCGGTATTCAGCAAAGGCAGGAAAGAAGGGTTTACACAGTGCACCAGGTCGTCCGCGATCAATCTCGGCAGTCGCGACAGTCACTCGCGGTTCCGCTCGCGCCACTGCAGCTCGCGTTCGAGAGGGTAGTAGAAGCGCTTGTTGAGCTCGCTCTCGGCGCATTGAATCTGGAGCCACGAGAGTAGCGTCTCGCCAGTATCAGCTCCAGTCTCACCACCCGACTGCTGCGTTTGGCCAACTGCTACAAGCGAGTCGCACAACGGCGTATGACGAGCAGACAACAGCGATGTCCTGTAGACGAATGCTTGAGCGAACTCGTCCGACTCGTTCGTCCACGACGCTGGCAGCTCTGCGGTGTCCGTGAACGCGATTCCCAGGTTGTTGAAGGTCGAGTCCTTGACGTCCACAGCTCTATCTGGTTGGAGATGAAGAATGATCTTCATCCTCGAGTGATTTATTTCCAGAGACGCCTCTTTCTGATCCTTCCCATCCACCTCTTCTGTGACGCTGACGTCGTGGCTGTGAGGTACGAGTAGGGTGTGTGTGATTCGTATCCTGCATGCCTATTTTGGAGCATTTCTACTGCTTGAAGCTCGAGCTTCAGTTCCGCTAGATAAGATCTCCAGTAGGTTGCTGGAGTTTGCTTCTGCATTGTGGGAGGCAGCATGCAACTGCCTATGGCTGCGTTTTGAAGACAGTATGCACCACCAAACCCGCGGCGGAAGCTTCGAAGTGGCCACCCTTTACACTGGAGATGATCAGATACACGTCGAAGTGAAATGGATCATCGAATAAAGACCTCGCAAACTGGAAACATAAGCATGGTAGTGCAGTCTTTGCCATTATTTGGATTGATGAACGCCATGGACTGCTCACGCCAGTGGATCGTGGAATTGCTGCAGTCGCCATTGAGGTAGTTGAGCACCCAGATCTGGGTGCTGCAGCAGAGCGTCTCGTCCTTCCACGTCAGCCGCGCGACGACCGCCGCTACCACGATCTGTGGCACGTTCATGAGCTTGATCTCACACCTGATCATGCACCTCTAATGTCCAGAGTGTAGGTCAGCATGGATGCATTTGAGGTTGCACGAAGGTTGCTCCAGTCGATGCTCTCAACAGCTCCAACACCAAAAAGCTAATCATGTTGGAGAACAAGACGCGGCTCAAGCTGCTGGTGCTGAGCGAGCTCGATGGACAGATCCTGCGCGTGAACCGCCTCTGCGAGCGCCTCGTGTGCTCGGACGACGGCGACATCGACGCGATCCTCGTCAGCGGCGGGTTCGTCGCGAAGCGCGCGCCGCGCGAGTACGAAGCGCTCGAGGTCGTCGCCGCTGCCGAGGGAGACATGATGGCGCTCGTGTCGCGGCTCGAGATGATCGTCTGCCGCGTGCTCTACATCCCCGACGACGTGCGTTCAGAGCTGTGCATTGTGCTTGTATCTGTGTGCTCAGCATGTGTGTATTGGGGTGTGAAATGCTGACGGTGTGGCTCTGTGGTCGGCTGGTTCATGATTGATGGCAACGACGACGAGCAGAACGATCCGCCGACGACGCGCAGCCTCGTGGTCGCGCCGCCGACGCTGACGCAGTACTCGGTGAACGTGTTCTCGCGCGAGCAGCGACTGGTCGACGGCGTGGTCGTCATGGGCGAAGCGCACTATTTCAAGTGAGTCTCCTTTGCTGCTTGCTGTTGCAGGTAGAGTGGGGGAAAGCAGTGGTTGTCTGGTTGATTGACTGGGGTGTGAACCACGAAACCGTCTTACAGAATGGCCAACGACGGCAAAGACCCGACCGACGGCCGCGACCTCGTGCTCGTGCTGCGGGATTGCGCTGCGCGGGTCCAGCTCCCTGCTCTCCGTAAGCAAGCGACTGCGTTCGGTGCTTCCCCATTGCGACAGGACTGCTTATTGTGTGCCAAAGCGCTAATATGTGCGGATGCTGTCACTTGTGTCTCTGAATGTACAGAGGTGTGCCATCGCCGATCGTTGGGTTTTCTCCGCTGACCTTGCGAGAACCAGAGGTATGCCGAGATGAGCTGACTAATAACGCGCTTGTGCTGTACTCTGCTAGTCCCCACTTGAAGCTGTGCAGCAGCCACGCCACCTGGAGGTCATCGGGGGCGGCCACCACCCACCGCACGCGAGCGCGCCGCTTGTGTTCCCAGGTTCCAAAGCTCTCGGGTTACTCTGGACGTGGTGCACGTGTCGTAGACTTAACTGATCGGTTATGGGTGTGTCTGTCTGTGCCGCACACAGGGTCTCTCCGCTTGGGGCAGTTCACGATCCTCGAGTTGGAAAAGCAGCACGTCGACGACTCGTGGCAGATCGCCGCAGCCACGTCGCACCAGCAGCTGCCACTCACCGACGACTCGGACGACTCGGACGAAGTTGGTGGTAGTGGCACTGCGACGCAGTGGAGCAGCACGGCATTCGTGTCGTAGCGTAGAGACCAAGAGAAAGAGAGGCTAATCACTGGAAATGGTACAACCCCAGAAGACAAATGCACACTCTCGTTTGAGTCCGAGGTACAGCGTCGCGCCTTGCACTGGAGCTGCGCCAGGAGCACGAAGCTTCACTTGGTGTCCGAGCTTGTCCATCGCTGTTGCATCACCACAGGAAAAACAGAATGGCATTAGCAAATGAGTCCGTTTGAAAAGAGCAGGCAGTACATAGAAACCAGATCGT
>JAASFO010000381.1:0-23349 GCA_023333815.1 Globisporangium recalcitrans
AAGAAGAAGAAGAAATGGCTCTAAGTTGACATTATTTTGATGATTGCGGAGAGCAGGAAGCTCTGCGTCCACCGATCTCTAGCTCACTCGTCGCAGCACGACCGCCCAGTTGGACTCGTCGTAGTAGTGGTCCTCCACTTGAGCGTTGCCCGCCATCTCCACCAATCGCTCCAGCTCGCCCTCTTTGAACATGTGGCAGTAGCGCTGCACGACGATCGGCTCGCTCCTAACGCCAGCAGAACCACTAGCCCCCGACGATTTCTCCTTCTTGCTCTCTTTCTTCTCCTCGACTGTCTGAGCCTGGTGCTGCTCGTTCTCCACCTGCTGCTCCTCACCACCGGCCTCTTTCTCGCTCTTCGCTGGCTGCGCGAACCGCTTGTCCAAGTTCCACGGCACCATAAAGTCCTGCTTGTGCTCGTCAAACTGGCGCTTCGAGCTCGTCTTCTGCTCGTGAGCCCAGGCGTAGATCACGCAGCGGCCACCGACGCGCAGCACGCGGATGAGCTCCTTCACAGCCGCGACCCGATGGTGCAGCGTGCTCAGATGGTGCAGCACGGCGATCGAGAGCGCGGCGTCGCAGGAGCTCGAGCGGATCGGCACGGTCATCGCGTCACACACCATGACGTTCAGTCCGCTGTCTCGACAGATCGCCGCCAGGTTCGAGCTCCGGTCGCCGCCGATCACAGCGCTCGCAGCGCCGACGCATTTCATGTACTTGCCATTGCCGCAGCCGATGTCTGCGATCAATGACCCCGGCTCGAGCGACCGCACAAACTCGGCGACGCGCGGCCACGGGTTGTACCGCGTGTTGCTGAAATGGCTCGCCACGGTCTCGTAGAACTCGTGCACGTACTGCTGCTCCACGTGGGTCGGGAAGAGCTTCTCGTTCTTGCTGCTCGTTGGCTCGGATTGGGATCCTGTGCTGCTGCTCTCCTTCGAGTCGCACTGGACTGGAAAGTCGCACGTGCAATCCGTCGACTGCACTTTGCGGAACGTGATCGACACGCGGCGCTTGCGGTCCACGCGCTCGCCGTCGATCACGTCAAACAGACGCGGCGGGATCGCGTGCGTCCACTCGTACCGCGAGGCGCCGGTCATAACCAGCAGCGACCGCGGCTGGCAGAGCACGCTCTCGAGCCGGCCGTCCGGGTGGCGGAACTCCATCACGATCTCGTTGTCGAGACTCAGCGACGCGATAGCATCCGTGAATGCCGAGTGCGTGTCGATGTGCGACGCGATGCCCTGCCCAGGCTTGTACTCGTTCACGGTGATCTGATCCGGCGTGTCCATGATCGACGCCGGGATCTGCTTGGTCAGCTTGTCCATCGCCGGCGGCATCGGCTCCAGCGGCTGGTTCTCGTCACAGCGACGCGTCTCGTAGCTGAACTCGTACCCGAAATGCTGCACCTGGCGCGCCTTCACCGTGTTCTTCCAGTGCACGCCACCATCGCGTTCAAAGAGCGCGAGCAGCTCTCTCTCTTCCTCGCGCGTGATGAACTCCGGCAAGATCACGAGCCCCGGAATGCGCTCCGACGGGTCTTCAAGCGCACGGATGCGCGAGATGTTGGCGACGCGCAAGAAGCTGTCGCGCGCCTCTTTCGCCTTGCGGTGCATCGCGTACTCGACGTAGAGCACGCGCTGCGTGATGAGCGCGCACGGCTGGTTGTGCAGCTTCTCCAGCAGCGCGGTCGCCAGCTGCTCGTCCGCGACCTCCACGAGGATCACCTTGCGCGCGCTCTTGCCGTACTCGATGCGGCGCACTGCGTTGTCGTCAATGTCGGCGCGCTGCGGGAGCAGCTCAACCAGCAGGCTCAGCAGGAACGGCCGCAGCTTCTCCTCCTCGACGAGCTTCTCGCTGATGCGGCGACTCATGCTGATCTTGAGCAACGGACTCGGCTGCTCGTCCGCGATGTAGTCCACCAGGCTGAGCGGCGAGCCGTACGTGCTCTCATTGTCGGTAGCAGTGGCGCATTGCGTCTCGATGTTCACAGCGAGCGCCTCGACATCCGCCATTGTTGTCGTTGGAGCTCTTGATTGGGATCAAAAATGCGTCATTGGGTGATTGAAAAGCTCATTTCTATGACTCGGTCATTATTTTCTGACGGTTGTCAAAATTGCTCTGTGAAGCTGTTAGGAACATGTCCATTTTGCTACGAACGCGATATGAACCGTCATGTTGCACTGGAACAGTTCGTAACGAATCGAAATGATGGCTTCACTTTTTTGAAAGGCAAAGAAAGGAGTCGAGATGCTGACGATTGGATGAATGGATGGGAAACAGACACAACGCAAACGACATGCACGCTCTTCTTACATCCTCTTGTCTTTATACACGCACGTGGAAATGAACTGTACCTACACCCTTTCCCCCCACTCTCCATCACTCTGTCATATCGCCCACAACCGGTATTCCACAACATCGTCACTCATCGCGATCTCTTCACCTCACATCGTGCGCTGCCAGATGCAGAGCTTGCCGTAAAAGTCAGGCGACACGATCGTGGGCTCGAACGGGTGCCACCGCACGTCGCGCGTGAGCCCGTTCGGCTTCATGGAGAACACCTCGACGAGGTCGCCCGTGATCGTGTCGTAGATGTACACGCGGCCGTCTGCAGAGCCCGTGTAAATGTACTTTTGCGCGGTCGAGTGCAGCGGCGAGAAGTGGCAGCGGATGAGCGTCTCCATGATCATGTGGCCGCGGTACGTCATCACCGACATGTCTTTCGGATGGGTCACGGGGAGGCGGTTGCGACCCGGGTACGACTGGTAGCGGTAGTCCCAGTTGTACGGGCGGCGGTAGTACGGCAGCTTCTCGTGCGCGTCCGACGAGAGGCACTTGCGAATGTCCCAGAGCTTGCAGCTCTGGTCCTTCGAGTTCGAGATGAAGTAGTAGCCGTCGTCTCGCGACGAAATGTGCGTGATGCCGTCCGTGTGACCGGGAAACACGCCTTGCGGCTTTGGGTTCGACTCCGAGAGCACACGGCGATCCCACAGTTTGATCAGCTGGTCGTCCGAGCCGCTCACAAACACGTTCGTGTGCAGCGCGCCGTCGACAAACGCGATCGCATTCACGTCGTCGTCGTGGCCCTCGACGTGGCACATGGGTGTCTTTGTCTGCATGTCGTAGAGCACGACACTGTTGCTCGACGTGCCGGCGACAAACTCCGTCCCCGAGGCGTTCACGTCCATGCACCACACGCCGAATCGCCCCATGTACATCTGCCGGATGTCGCTGCCACGCACGCCGCGCACGGGCTTTGTGAGGCTGAACACGTCTTCCTTGCCGTCGTTCTCGTAGTCGACGCTCACCATGCGCACGTTGCTGTTGATGCTCGAGTAGAGCACACTGCTGTCGTCGGGCGAGAACTTGGCGTCCGTGACTGTCCACCGCACGTCACGGACAGGGAGAGCGCCTTGGTGCTCCCACGCGACAGTGTCGTACAGCAGGATCTCGCCACGCTGACCTGCTGCGAGGAAAGACGCTCCCGTGCTGTTGAACCCGCCGCAGTAGAGTCGGTCGCGGACGTAGTCGACCACGCGGCAGTGCTTGTTCTCCTGGAACGGCATGAACGTCTCCTGCAGCTTGATCGACTGCGCGTTCGACGTCAGTCCCACCTGTTCGCGCAGACACAGCGTGTGGAACATGCGCTTCTTGTTCGTGCGGTGGTAGTGCAGCGGGTAGTGCTTGGATGTCGACGACGGCAGCGCGATGCCGCCTTCACCCACTTGCTTGCTCTCTGAACTCGGCACTCGATCGTCGTTGTAGCCGTGCAGCTGGTGCGCGATGCGCTCGTTCGCGATCTCGCGCTTCTGCTTCAGCTCGTGCTCTGAGCGCGCGAACATCATGGGGAAGTACGACTCGCCCGCGAAGATGCGGTCAATGGACGAGCGCGCGTCCTCGGGGAGCGCCTGCTCAAGGATCGCGCGCAGGATCTCCTCGGCCTCGGACGAGAGCTCGTCCTCTTCGTCCTCGGGTCCCCACTCCTCCTCTTCGTTCTCCTCGTCGTCTTCTCCTTCCTCTTCCTCTTCGCCGTCTCCGTCGTCGCCGGGCAGCTCTTCATAGGAGTTCTCATAGTCGTAGTCCGAGTCCTCGTGATCGTCCGACTCGGTCCAGACCGCTCCGATGGTGTACGCAGGCGAGTCCGACATGCTGCTTAGAAGGTGCTGCGAATCTCCGCTGCTTGATGAGCGTCTTGCTGCACGTCGCCGCGCGAATGCTCTAATTGACGACCTGTGTGTTTTGGTTGTGTGAGACTGCGCAAGATTTCCATGACTGCCATGACGAGGTTGCGCGAACGTTCTCTGAAGGTAGCGTAAACTGCTGGACAGTTTCTGTCCCTCTGATTATGGATGACGACATCACCATTATCACCAAATGCGGGTCTTGACGATAAACTCACACCCAGCTATCCTCAAGATACTTGTTAACAATGAGGAGATGTAGCTACTCCAGAATAGCTCCTCATTCTGAAAACAATGGACATACCAACCCACGCCACCACTTGCTCGATTCCTGGAGAATGTTTCTTGAATGGCGCGCGAAGGTACCGCAAGATCTCCGAAATGGCTGATATTCTCACAACTCAAAACTTCAATCCCTCTCACTCTCCACATTCCATTTCAATCTCCGAGATCCAAGACCTCCATCCACAGCACGCACCACCAGACGCTCCTAACCGATCCATCCATCCATCCATCTGTCTTCGTCCACATGGCGAGCAAGCACTCTCCTGCCACCAAAAGACGCGCCACTATGAGCACCAGCAGTCAGCGCGCTAGTGCTGCGCACGCCGTGTACGCAATCTTCTTCCTGATCGGCCTCGGCGCGTCGCTGCCCTGGAACGTCTTCATCACGGCACAGCAGTACTTCCAGCAGCGACTGAAAGACACGGACTACGAGGAGTCGTTCCTCAACTGGTTCAGCATGGCGTTCAACATCTCCACGCTGCTCTCGATGCTCATCCGCACGGTGTGCATCGCCGAGCGGATGCCGAGCGCGGTCAACACGGTCTTCTTCTCGCTCGTCGTGACCATGGGCATCATCTTCAGCCACTGCCTGCTCACGAGGATGCCCGAATACAGCGGTGCGTGCATGTGCCAGCTGCTCGTTTGCTATTGGCTGGCGCTTTGCTGTCGACGCTTTACTGATTATCATGTGTGCGCTATAGGCAACGGGTTCTTCAAGGTCACGATGATCAGCATCCTGATCGTGGCGTGCGCGACGACCATGCTGCAAGACGGCATGCTGCGGATCATCTCAAAGTTCCCGCAAAAGTTCACGCAGGCGCTTGTCGCGGGGCAGGCGATGGCGGGACTCGCCGTGTCGCTCTCGAATTTCTTCATCCTGATGGCGAAACCCGACGGTCTGATGCTGCTTCAAGTGATGGGACGAAACGCCGATCTGTGCGCGTTCATCTACTTTGTGATGGTGTTCGTGACGCTCATCGTGTGCACGCTGTCGTTCGTGGTGCTCACGCGCATGGAGATGTTCCGCCACTACAACAGCGTCGACCACCCTGCGGGCGACTACTTGGACGAGAAGGTGCACGATGCGTTCGACGTCGAGGACTCGGCGCGCGAGACGCTGCTGAGCGAAGACGAGCGAGCCGATCGCGAAGAAGATGATGCACTTGTTCCTGCTTCCAGTGGTGACAAAGTGGATCTCTTTGACCTGGCGTTCAAGATCCGCTACTACGCGGCAGCGAACTTCTTCGTGTTCATCGTGACGCTCGCGCTGTTCCCAGGCATCACGTCGACGATCAGGTCGGTGAACCCGGGCATCGGTCGCTTCTTCCGCGACTTGTTCACGCCGTTCACGCTGATTCTGTTCAACGCCGGGGACTTTCTGGGGCGTCTCCTGGCGTCTCGCTGGCACAGCTCGTCGCAGTACAAGGTGATGCTCGCGTCGCTTGCGCGTCTGGCGTTCTTCCCGCTGCTGATGCTCTGCAACCTGAAGAATGAGCGCCACCAAGTGATCACGCACGTGCTGTTCCACAGCGACGTGCTGGCGCTCGGGCTCCTGCTCGCGTGCGCCGTGACGAACGGTCTCATCTCGACGCTGGCGCTGATGCACTACCCGCGGAAGCTGCGCACGAACCGCGAGAAGGAGCTCAGCGGCACGATCATGTTCTTCATCCTGTCCATTGGGCTCACGGCCGGCTCGCTCATGTCGTTCGTGCTGCGCGCCATGCTGAAGCAGTGAGAGAGGTGCTGTGAGCGAGGTGCTGTGAGCGAGGTAATGTTGAGCCATTTTGCGATCCATCAATAAATCAGATATTTGGATGTTCGTGCGTGATCGCATCCAAAGGTATTTTCGCCTTTTCGAGTGGATGAGTGCCCCCAGTAGTTTCACTATCAGCATTGCCTGTTTGAAGCTCCGACGAGAGGTGTTTTCTCCACATAGTATCCAAACCTCTCTATATTATTCGTGGTGTGCCTTCACAAAGAGAGACAAGAACGATGGCGTCCAAGCTCGAGTACTTGCAGCGCTACATGTCCGCCGCGCCAGGTACGTGCGCGTTTGTATGCGGACGCATGCGTGGCCTGCACAGCGACGCTCACCTGCACCTTTGTGTGTGTGTGCATATATCCGCAGACGCGGGCGAGAAGAAGCTGCGCAAGAAGAAGAAGAAAGGAACGGCGACGAGTGCGCAGAGCCGCTTCCATGTCGTGGACGCGGACCACGAGTGGGAGCAGGACGCGCCGACGAAGGACGCCATCGAGCAAAAGTGGGAGATGGACGCTGCTGACGGTGAGGAGGCGCATTGAGTGATGTCGATTTTGGTAGATGTCTCCCTATTGCCACGAAGTACACACTAACGCCGTTGGTGGGCTTGTTTGCGGTTCATAGAGGAGCGTCCAGTCGTTGTCGCGGATGGCGAGATCGTGGACGCGAGCGACCTGCCAGTGTACGTGAACGCGGAGGAGTACCTCGACGAGCTCCACGCGAAGAAGCACGCTGCTGTGGGCAAAGAAGATCTGTCGCCCCCACGTAAGACGAAGCAAAGATCTCCCTCACCTGATGCTGCTGGTATCAGAAAGAGAGGCAACGCGCCACGACGCAAGTACAGCAGTGATGACTCTCCACCTAGAAAGGCTCGTGGAGAGGACAAAGAGGGGCGAGGTGAACGCCGCGGTCGCGGTGAAGGGGATGCGGATGCGTCTCCGCCTCGACGTCGAAACGCTCCAGCTGCGTCTTCCCGGCGACGTGTGGACAGCGACAATGAGGATGCTGATGGTGACGCCTCGCCGCCTCGACGGCAGCGACCACCACCAGTAGCAGCAGCGGCGCGTCAAGGTCACTGCCGTGGTGGCGATGAGGACGAATCGGGTGACGATGTGTCTCCGCCGAGACACAGACTGCAGCAGCAAGAGCGAAAGAAAGAAGCTGAGAGCCGTTCGCCAGTGAGAAGGAGACCAGCTGCAAGGGATGGCGACAGTGATGCATCGCCTGTCCGAAGGGCTACTGCTGATAGAAAGCCACGACGTGAGGAGACGAACGAAGATGAAGACGCATCGCCACCACGCAAGCGCAGGGCTGCTCGGGACTCTTCTGGTGGCGAATCTCCGCCGAGACGCACGAAAAGTGCTGTGGACAACAAAGCTAAGACTAGCGCTAAAGAAGAAGAAGAGCCGAGTTCGAGAGGCAGACCCCGTCGAACGGACTCCTTGGGACGCGATATCCCGGAAACAAAGAGAGACGAGTCGCGCTCGCCATCTCGTGGTCGCCGCCACCGCAGTCGCAGCAGATCCCCATCTGTTCGACGACGCGACGGGCAACGGTCTCGCTTTGGTCGACGCAGAAGTCGATCCACATCGAAGTCCCCAAGGAGTCGCCGCCGCCACTCTCCATCGAGATCCAGAGGCAGAGGGAGAGAAGGAGGGAGACGTCGCGACTCGCGCTCTCGTTCGCCACAAAGAGGCAGACGAGGAGGCAGGGAGTTGTCATATCGAGAGGATGCGAGAAGCTCTCGTCGAAGCCGTAGTCGCAGCCGTACTGTCTCAGAACGCCGTGGTCGTGGACGCGAAAGCCGCCGTTCGAGAAGCCCCGGTCGCTCTGGACCACGAGCTTCAAGCGCTCGTCAAGAGCACAAGGAAACCCAGAGCCACGACAAGGAGGGACGCTCTCCAAGAAAGAACAAGGATTCCCCATCGCCAGTCGGCAAACACAGCGAGAAGAAGGACGCTCGCTCTGAGGGCGAGAGCAAGGAGGAGACCCAGCCAGCTCGCGCCGGTTTGTTCACCGCGACCGAGTTTGCAGTGGAGCATCAGCGCAAGCTCCGTCAGAACGATTTCCTGCGCACTGCTGACGCGAAAGACATGGGAGCGAACGCGGAGACCGTGTACCGTGACAAGCGCGGTCGCAAGCTCGACATGCTGAACGAAATGGTGCGTCAGCAAGAGATCCTCGACGGCAAGCGCGAGCGCCAGGCGCGTGAAGAGTACGAGTGGGGCACAGGCAAAGTGCAAAAGGAGGAGCTCAAGAGCCAGCGTGAGCTCATGGAGCAAATGAAGAGCGCGCCGTTTGCGCGCCGCGAAGACGACCCCGAGCTCGAGAAGCTCCGCAAGGAGCGCGTGCGCGCGTTCGACCCGATCAACAGCAAAGTGTTCCAGGAGGACGACATTGTCGGCACCAGGTCGTCAAAGAAGAAGAAATCGAGCAAGGAGAGCAAGAAGAACGCTGGCGCCGCCAAGCCAAAGTACGCGGGTCCGCCCGCGCCGCCGAACCGCTTTGGCATCCAGCCAGGGTACCGCTGGGACGGCGTCGTGCGCGGCACGGGCTGGGAAGAGAAGCTGCTGCTGCGCCAGAACAAGCAGTCGGCTGTCAGCGAAGAAGCCTATCGCTACGCTGTCGCAGACATGTAGGGAATGGAACGGGGTCGATCATCAATGCGTCAGCTATGCCATTTCGATTTGTTTTTGTTGATGTTTTCCACTTCGAAGAGGACAGCGAGCTGCGAAGAGAAGACGTATGCAGTCGGGAACCAACCACACTATGTTTTATATAAAATGCGCTGCGGAATGGGGGAGCTTTTCGTGTTCGTCTGGCATTTTGTTGTTTCTCGTGTGGCAGGCAGGCGTCCCCATTGTGGCGCGTTTACTTGTGTTCCGCGTAGAGCTCCAACACGCGCTCGACATCGCGCTTGCAGCCCAGGAAGATCGACGACCGCTCGTGGATGTGGGTCTGCAACAAAGCGCAATCGCAAACGCACCAGCTCAGCCGCCATTCGAAATAAAACGGCTGCTACGGACGCTGTTCGCGCACAGTCAACGAAGAGAGATGGTGGAGAACTTACCGGGATGAGGTCGAGGACGCGCTGGGTGCCCGTCGTGGACAGACCGCCAGCTTGCTCGACGATGAACGACATTGGGTTCGCTTCGTAAAGAAGACGCAACTTGCCGTCCTTGCTCTGTGGAATCGAAAGGCAATCGGCAATCGTTAGTACGGCGTGCTCAGTTTTGCACCACGCATGATAAACACAATAGCACCCATTACCTTCGAGTCGGCTGGGTACAGGAAGATACCTCCGTACAGCAGCGTGCGGTGGACGTCCGACACCATACTTCCGACGTATCGTGCAGAGTATCTACAGCAGCAAAACAATGCAAAGTGCACGTCAGCGATTGAGCCATACGTGACAGAGCAAAGCGCACCACAGACTCCGCGGTACGTACGGGGTCTTCTTCGTCTTGCATTCGTCAACAAACGCCTTGGTCGGCGCGTCCCAGAGCGAGTAGTTGCCTTCGTTGCACGAGTAGATCTGCAGTCATTGCGATTGGAAGCACCATTAGCACGCACGAACAATAAACAGTGAATCTCAAGCAATACGGCAAGCGCAAGCTCACCGTCTTCGGGTTCTCTGGGATCTTGATGTCGTTGTGCGAGAGGATGAACGCGCCGATCGTTGGGTCAAGCGTGAAGCCGTGGACGCCCTTGCCCCACGTCAGCACCAGCTGGGTCGAGCTACCGTACATGCAGTAGCCAGCAGCGACGAGCTTGTTTCCAGGCTGCAAGATGTCCTTGAAGCTGCAGCAATAAAAGCGCACGACCATTGGCACATTGTTCATACTTGCCTTGTTGCAGCAATCAAACACAAATCAGATTGCACGCAGACACGCACCCTCCCTCCGCGTCCTTCTCGCGCTGGTAGATGGCGAAAATGGTGCCCGTGGACACGTTGCAATCAATGTTGGACGAACCATCAAGAGGGTCGAACGCAATGCAGTACTTGGCTGCGCGCACAACACGAAGCAAGCACCACACAGGAGTTAGCATTCTATCGCCCAGGCAACGATGGTACATAGGACGCATTCAACAGCCAAGCCAGGACTCACCACCGCCCGAGTTGTTTTCCACGAGAATCGGCTCGGCGTTTTCCTCCGACACCATCACTTCGATCTTGGTCGAGAACTGCACTCAACGCACACACACACAAAACAGAAAGAAAGCAAAAGAATAGCGCACTCCATCATGTCAGCACTTGGCACGTATTATGCGCTTTTCCTCTACCGACGCAAGCGCCAATGCAAAAACAAAAATATGCCTCACCTTGAGCGAGTTGATGAAGATGTCGTTCGCGAGCAAGTCGAGCTTCTTGACCGCATCGCCGGTCGAGTTCTCCGAGCCGTCGAGACCGTAGAGCCCCGTGAGCCCCGCGCGACGCACGGCGCTCGCGATCACCTTGCACGCGAGCTCGATGGACGAGAAGAGGATCGAGAGGTCCGAGTTGGTCTGGATCTCCTTCTCCGCGAGGATGAAGCGAGAGAGCGTGATCGGGTTCGTGTGGTCGACTTGGGTGGCCATGGTGACGGTGGCGAGTCTGTTGGTGCTTGGGGGGACGAGCGAGGAGGAGGAGGAGGAGGAGGAGGAGGCTGCTTCGCGGGTGTGTGCGACGCGCGAAATTCCAAAGTGCGCTCCTGCTGCTGCATGCTCTCTGCATGGTGTCAGCGTCAGCACTGAGCAAGCGCGTCGACGAGCAGCTCTGAGCGAAGCGATCTCAAGGTGTCTACTTGAAGTTTCTGCCCTTCGCTGTGATAAAACCTGACTGTGCGTATCCAATGAAAACAGTGTTCCATCACGCGGGCTAGGGCTACTGAGGATTCAGTGATGACGGGTTCGCTGTCACGAGCGTGCTTCGCGCGAAATAGCGTGGCGTCCGCGACTTTGAGTCGTGCTTTGACAGGATCTAGTCTAGTGGAAGGATCTGACACGTTAATTCAGGCTGATCCACCTTATTTTGGGAGTGGGAATGCTGAGAATGGGCAAGTGAAGCGTGACTCGAAGTGGTTTGCAAAGTGTGATTATGTGCGGAACGGGCGAAGAGAAAGAGCGATGACATTGCTGTGTGTGACTCGCGTGAGGCTTGCACCTGACAAGCATCGCGTCTGCATGTCTGCATGTCTGCATGTCTGCATGTCTGCATGTCTGCATGTCGAAAAGATGGCTTCTTTTGAAGTTTCCGCGCCAAGCAGCATGATGCAAATGGGGCAATCAGAGCAGATTTACTAATACCGCTTCGTCTGAGCTCCATTCAGCACCAGCGTCCATGCGTCCGCGCTTCGTTGTCGCTCACTCTGTAAATGCACCAAGAGACTTCCTGTCCATTCATCATCTAGGACGTGACGATCCCGCGCAGCTCGCGCACCTAAGACGTTGCATCTAAGCTTACTCATGCGTATCCCCCATCGAGAATAGAAACGAAACCTTGAATGCACCGTGGATCCATCAGCTCCTGTCCATCAATCGGACAAGCACGCAATGGTTGCTCCATTCCCAACCTCAAACACATGATATTCGAGGCGTCACTTAGCGATGCTGATGGCGCGCTATAAACAACAGTCTCTGAGCAAAGCTGCCTCTCCTCAGTCGGCAGCTTTGATTTTCTTAGCGTCCGTTTATGCGACAATGACTACAGCGTTGACGGACCAATTTGTAAAGCAGAACAAGGGGTTTTGCAGTTGCTCGAGCTTGCGCCGAGTCTGAAGATCCCCTTTGAAGTGTTTGTGAACATCACGCCGCTGGTCAAGCCGCGACTGTACTCGATCGCCTGCTCGCACGTGAACCACCCGAGGCAAATCGGGCTGGTTCTGAACCTTGGACGACAGGGTGAGCAACAGGGTGTGTCCGTGACGTATTACAAGAAAATGATGGCGGCGCTGAACACCAGAAGCTCGAAAGGCTTCATGCTGCGCGCATTCGTCGCTCGCTCGCCTTTCAAAATCCCCATGGACGCCACGAGCCCGATGATCATGATCGCAAACGGAGTCGGGGTCGCGCCGATGCGGACTCTCCTAGAGCATCGGAAACTGGAGTACGATAAACTCAGCAGTACCAGCGGCAGCGACAAAGCTCCTACGCGAAACCTGCTTGTCTATGGCTGCGAGGGTTCGGCATCGATCTTGTTTCTCAAAGAGCTGCGCGCGTTAGAAGAAGAGGGTTTCTTGACGCTCAAGCTGGCGCTTTCTGCTGGAGACATTGGTGGCGAACCTCCCTACGTGCAAAGCATTGTCGCGCTCCATCTCGAGGAAGTTGTGGAGCTCACGAACTCATCCAGTGATGCTCGCATCTTTGTGTCTGGGACAACTGCGATGGCGAGAAGCATCCAGCAGGTGTTCCAGTCGCACACGCCAAGCGGAGGAGAGCAAGATGAGAGAGGAGGGGAAATCGCGAAGAGCTGGTTTGATGAGATTGCTAGAAGCGGACGCTTCGCCCAGGACGCTTTCTAAAGCGAGCGAGTGTGTTCTTGCACATAGCAAAGCCGCTAGATAATCCTGAATGGCGGCATCCTCCCCGTCTAAATCTATGAAGACGACGGGAAGAATACGCGGCACGCGTTCTCGTGGATCTTTCTCGCCAGCTCGTCTTGGTTTTCGCCGCGAACTGCACTCACGATCTCCAAAACTTGGCTTCACATTGACAGAATAGATGCCCGCGTTAGAATAAAGTACCTATCATAGCGCGCATTGAAGCATGCTATCACAGAGAAACAAGCATTCGACAAGAGACTCAGCATCTACGTACATCAATGCGCACGGCTCGTTTCTGCCCTTCACGAGAAAGCCCTCTTCGTACTTCTCCGCCTTCTTGGACTGCCAGGACGTCTTCACATGGGAGAACCCAGCGTGGGTCGCGCGAACATCGCACCACGGAGCGTCTAAAGAACGACAAAGCCAGTGTTAAGAAATACTTAGAGGCGCCAAACAATGTGCAGAACAAAAGAATGCCATACCAGTCTCGATCATGAGTCGCTCGGTTGGAATCGCCCGCACAGTTTCCAGGTTCTCCGCAGTCTTGAGTGAGCAGCCATTGATACCTATTCAGACAGCACAGTCGGTCAAGATGCCAGCGCCTTGTTCACGTTGAAGACAGGTCGACCTTCACGCGAGAAACCACCCACCGATGTAGAGTCCAAGCTCAACGAGCTTGAGCGCCTCCTGCGCACTCCCAGTGAACGAGTGCACCACGCCGTTCGAGAACCGACTGCGGTTCTTTGAGATCATCTCTGAATTGTAAGGAGTAGCAAGCAGTGACTGAGTTAGTACCAGCTTTTGGCGCGAACCCATCTCCGCGTGATCCAAAGAGCTGGATGGTGCACCGTAGAAATCTCCGTCAGTGTTGCGGTTGTGCAGGAACATCGGCAGCTTCGTGCGCTCCGCCAGCTCGAATTGCTTCTCAAAGTACTTGAGCTGTGTCTCCCTGTCGCAGAACTCGAGTCGGTCGTAGTCGAGTCCGCACTCGCCGATCGCGACGACTTTGCCGTCCTTCATGCCGCCCTCGCAGATCGCGACGAGGTTTGCGAAGTAGGAGTCCGCGTCCAGACCTTGGTCGTTGCTCTCGAACTCGCTGCAGCGCGTCGGGTGCACGCCCACAGTGCTGAACAGCGCAGGAAGCGATGCCGCGGAAGTCGAAGATTCTCTTCTCGCGAGCGCCAGCGCAGACTTGGATTCCTCCAGCGAGCCACCTTCGCACGAGAACAGCAGAGCAAGCGCAGAGCGGGGGTAACGAGCATCAAGATAAGTGACATGGAAGCACCTATGTCATAGTTGGTCCACACCTGTGATGATGATCTTCTCGACTCCAAACGCCTTGGAGCGCGCGAGCACAGCATTGAAGTCATCCTGCCATTGCAAGCGATTGAGATGAGTCGTCCTGATGGACTCATTGTGTCATAGACACAGAAGGCGCGCACCTGGTGGCGCTGCTTCCCGCGGTAGCTTCCTGTGAACACTGGGTCCGTCAGGTTCGCGCCGATGTCAATGAGCGCGTGCGTGTGCGTCGCTGCTGTCGCCATGGTTGTCAGTCGAGCTGCTCTTGTGATGGCCATGTCGAAATGACTTGAAGCGATGTCACAGATCGCAAGCTCTCAAATGAGTGACTCCCACTCTCAGTAGACGCGATAAATATAAGCTCATCTCGTTAATATGGCATTCGGATAAATTGACTTTTTATTTGACATACATGCTTCAGCACACACAAAAAGCTTCATGCTTCCAGGTTGTGCCTTTCGATAAGCCCTCTATAGCATTATAAGAGATGCAAGTGGTTGTGCAAGTTGCCTTTTGCCATCTGACGAAAGGAAACATGGAGTGCGGAGTGCGCGCGACGAAGGAAACAACATTCACCAAAGCGCCTTCAGCCTGCAAAGACGCCCCCAGCGACTAGAGGACAGCACGCCAGAGAGAGCTCGCGCATTGCTGTCGCACCAAGATCGACTGAACGATGGCGGCTCGCGGACGGAGAATGATGTCGAACGAGGAGCGGGTGAGCATCGACGAGAAGAAGCGCCAGGGCATGTCTGTGCAGGAGATCGCCAAGTTGTTCCGGAGAAGCTCAAAAACGATCAGCAATGCGCTGAAAGAGATTGGTGCGATGAACGCAGCAGTGCCGCTTGCAGACACGACGCCACCAGCGCCGATGGAGGCAAGACGAGGCGCGGCACAACCAGTTCAGTCACAGCCAGCGCTGCCCCCACCGACAGCAGCGCAGCACCGATTGCAACAGGCGATGCCGCTAGCTGTACATGACAGTCTTTGTGGATCCACCCAAGAACTCCCTCCTGCACAGCCGAACGCGATGAGTGCAATGTCAGCACCAGTACCATCAGCTGCGGGGACGATAAAGAAAGCTGAAGCGAGACGGTCTGCTGCGCGGGCAATTCAGCCGCGACACGCACAGACAAAATCCCAAGACCTACCTCCGTCACTGCAGCAGCCACTGCCGCTACACGTATCAGTGGATGCCGACGACCGACGTAGTTTCAAGCTTGCGGCTCCACCTGCACCGTCTGATACGTCAGTGACAGCAGCAGCGGGGGTGCAAGGGGTTACAAAGTTGATTGCAGAAGCGTATCAGCCTCAGTCAGCACAGAAAACTCCGCCATCACTTCCTCCGCCAAAGCAGACATCGTCAGTTCCACCGGTGCAACTACCGCAGCAGTCGGTAGCAGTGCTGGTGTCGGTGGGTACAAGAGGCGAACGAAGCAACCTCACGTCAACAGCTCTCACGATTCCAAAGCCAACGAATGGAGCATCTGCTGCAACTCCCGCCGTGGCGACTCCTGGCGTTCCTGCTGCGAGTAGCTTGGGTACTCTGATTGGCAGACGACCAATTGCACGCCCACCGAGAGTCTTGGCGCTCACTCGTCCAGCGTCGATGCAGAACGAAACAAAAGGAAGTGCCTGTGGTAGCAGCCAAGATCAAGGTGCGACTGCAAAAAGTGCCGCTGCGAAGAGCAACGCGACTTCAACTCAGCGCGTTGGCGCGAAAGCAGAGACGCTGGCACCTCCAGACCCAGATTTGACGAGTTTGCTTCTGGGAATGGCTCCAGATGACGACACTTCACCTCAAACAAGCCAAGAAGACGGTACGTCAAGCAATTTGTCTTGATCGTACACAAGGACGTCTTCACTGACCACTGATATGTGAAATAGAGACGGCAAGCAGCCATGTCGGCAATCTGTCGCAAGCCAGCAACGTGAGTTCGAAGGGAGACGCCAGCATTTGCCTCTCGCAAGTCTCATTGCCTCAGCAAAGCAGCAGAGCAAGTACAGCTGCTCCACATGGAAAGCCGCATTGTGACGACGGAACTAAAACTCGCCAGGACATCGAGACCAAGAAGCGTAGCTTGCGGCTTGTTTTGGCGTCGCTCCAAGATCAAGTCAACACTTTGCAGCCTGAGCACATCGGAGACGATACCAGCACGATGTACCAGCTTCTCTCGAGATTTCGAGATGAGCTCGGGGTGTTGAATCTGGACGCGACACCCCGATGCAGTGAGCGAAAGCGAAAGCGAGACGAAGATGCAGACAGCATGGTGCTGGGCAAGCTTCTTCATGAGAAAGTGGCTGCAGAGGTTGCTTTGGTGAGCATTCAAGTTCAGCGCGAGAGAGTCCAGCTTGATCGGGAGCGCATGAAAACAAAAGTTGGAGCTGCACTGTCCAGAAAGAAGCTTGAAGATGCTTCGATCCCCAAGTCCACCATCGACAGCATCTTCGCGCAAATGACGGCAAATTGACGCGGTGTGCTCGGTGAGCCTGCTTGTCATTTATTGCGATGCATCCCCATCTATCTTTTCCTTTGTTGTTGGTTCTAATGTTTCCTTCTGTTCGTGCTCCTCTAACTGGAACTGATAGGCGTGCCAGTTTTCGATTTTTTGACGATCGACTCTGCAGCTTGGGCTTCCTCTAACTCTAACTTGCGCTTCGCTAACAGTGCGGATGTCTCTCCATCATGGGATTCATCTTCACTTCCACTATTACTGCTGCTGTCGTGATTGACGTCGCCGTTGGGTGCTTGCGCTGGCGTTGAAGACTTGTCGTTTTCAGACCCTTGCTTCCACGATATTTTCTGAAACATGCTTTTATACTGAGGGGATCGCACTTTCTTGGAAGTCTTGTTGGTCTTTTGCGCCGCTGCGCCAGAGAAGAACGACTTGGACTCGTCTTCCTCTTTCTTTTCGCGAACAGGAAGCTTCAGCTCTTCTTCGGCTTCTTCGCTGGGAGGCGGGCTGCTCACGGGGTCAATCAAGTCGCCCTCTTTCAGAGAGTTCCCAGGCTCATCCTCGTCGTCATCGTTGTAGGCAACCAGCTTCAGTGGCTTTCGCTCGCGACAAGAAACTTCCTCCTACCAAAAATGAACAATGGCTTAGAAACCAGCAGCGCACCAACACCAAACGAACAACATACACGCGAGCAGACTCACCTCGGACAAACTCGCTTTCGCTAGACTCGGCACAAACGAAGTCGCTGGCTCGTCGTCTTTCTCCCAGTACATCTCTTCGTCGTCATCCATGGCGTTCTGCTGCACAAACTTGATCTTGTCGAGCACCAAGTTCTGCGTTTGCGGGTTGGAGGATGCGCCAAATGAGTCTTCATATCGCAGTCGGATCGCCTCAAAGACAAGTGGGCATTCGTCCTTATAGTTCTCGTAAAACTTGGTGTAGATGTGCTCAATCAGCGACGACAGGTTTGTCTTCTCGATGAACGCGAGCAGCTCCAGAATCGCAGAACTGACAGCGCAGTCGTTGCGTTTCCCGTGCTTTAATTGCGCAAACATAGGCGCGAAGAGATCATTCTGGACCAAAAATCTGGAGAAAAACGCCTCGGCTCTCGCGACACACGCTCGCAGGAACTTCACAGCCTCTGTGAAACATGCACGCAGAAACACAGTAAGCCAGGATGCCGTATATCACAGACGAATGTGTTCAACCTGCAGACGATGAACTCACGGATGACGGAGAGCCTGTTCTTCGATCGCAGCATCTGGTCAATGTAGGATGAGATGGGCTGCCGTCCAAATAAATACTTGACGCGGTATCCGTGCGCTTCCGTGCAAAACGTGAGAAGCTCGACGATGCTGTCGTGGAGTGCGAACAAGGCCGCATCATCACTGAACGAGGTGTACTTCAGCGGTTGCAGCAGCCACGTGATGTAGTTTGGGTAGAGCACACTCAGGAACTTGTCATCCTGAAAGGACAGAAAGATGAAGAAAATAATGGCAATCGTCAGTGACCCAATGCAAGAGCCAATCACCAAAGCACGACTTCACCTACATGGCCAAGTGGGACCTTGAAGATCTCTTTCAAGAGCGTGAACATCTGCACGCGAGTGGATTCGTATCGCTCAAACACGAACAGGAGTGCAGTGAACAGCGACGACCCAGGTTTCCACGCAATGCGGTCTTTGTCCGACGATGGAGGCGCCACACACCTTCCCTCGCTTGCAAGATGCGTTCGGAGGCGCTCAGGACCCTGGTAGAACACCAGGATGTTCAGAATGTCGACCGCCAATTCGACTTCTTTGATCTCGGATTCTGGCGAGCCGAGCACTGTGCTGAACGCGTCAAAGATGGCGCCATCGCCAAACAGGTTGTTTATCAGCGTCCCGAACACTGGTGGCGCGCCGAATCCATCGCGTCGCTGTGGGAGCTTGTCTAACGGTCTCGTGACTCGGACCAGCTGGATGATCTCCTTCAGCAAGCCCAGTCCATTTAGTCGCTTCTCTTTCTCGCGGATCAGTCCCTTGCTGTAATGGCATCCACACACACACACGTAGCAGTGTGAATACGCTACACTTCAGGTAGCATGCCCAATGAAGAAGCAGGGTACTTACATCCCCTGCCAGTACTCCTCCGAGTCCGAAACGTAGGAGAGAATGTAGTAGTTGTTCTCGTTCACCATGTGCTCCAGCATAATCACCGAGCAGTCTGGCAGCGACCGCGAGAGCACGTTGTCTTTGATCACGTGGATGCGGAAGTTCATGTGCACGCGGTCCAGCACACTGCGATCTTCAATTGGAATGACCTCTTTGAAGCCGTCGTTGCCCTCCAGCGCACTACGGAAGTCCATCTCGCGGATCAGTCCAGGGTTGTGTCCAAAGACGCCCACGACCGACAGGAAGTTCGAGTCGCTCAGCAGGATCTCAATCAGGCGTCGGTCGCATAGCTCCACTGTGTCATGCAAACACCGCGTGGTGAGTCATGAGATCCTTCCACTGTTGCAGTGCTAGTAGCCTGCAAGATAGCAGCAACGCACCTAATGCGTAAAAGATATCGAATATCCGATGCAACACGGCTTTGTCTTCGTCCAACTCGCAAATGTCGAAAAGATCCAGCAGCTTCACAACGTACGCGCCGTCCTGCAAAAGAGCATCATGCGTACAACGTCAGTGAGACGCTCAGCTCCCCTAAGATACACAATGCATGCTGCACGCAGCCCTGCGCGTAACGCTGTTAGTTTCGCTTCCGACGTACATTGGCTGCAAGATCGCGGAGCGTCTTCAAACGCACAGTTGGATGCGTCGTCTTGAGCTGCATGAGGATGTCGTCCAGCGTCTCCACTTCGCAGGGCGGCAGCTCTCGTCTACATCACAGCACAACAGCACGCACCCATGAGTCAGCACCGCGTTCTAGCTCGCTCGCTCGTTTTCTCACTTCTATATCCATCTGTCCATCCATTCACACCCGCACGTCCATACACACAAAACGGCAGGTCACACATAGCCGCCTCTGCTAAACAAGAAGCGTGACTCCAGCCCTGCACCATGCACAGTGCATACACACTATATCGGTTCGGGAGCATTTGTTGCAGTCAGTCGTCAATCCACATGGATACGTACTCGGTGATCTCCTCGGGATAGAAGCGCCGGTCGTCCATCTTGCGTCTCTTAATGGGAGCGGCGCGTGCTGAGGCTAGTGGCGTCTCTTTCTCTCCTTCTTCTTCGTCCTTACTCGCGCGCGAGTGAACAAGTGAGTCAGCTGAACTGAGCGAGCGAGCGAGCGAGAGAGAGAGAGAGAGCGCTGTGCTGTGCTGGGCTGTGTGCACCTGTGTCTTGTACTGACTGTCTGACTGTGACGCTTTCCTGGCTGTTTGTTTGTGGAGCGAGCGAAAGCGTGTGAGCGAGAAAGAAAGAGAGAGAGAGAGAGAGAGCGAACGCGCTTTTGTTAGTTACAGTAGGTTACGTTATGACTACAACCTCCAATTCTGCTGCGAGAGTGATGGTAGGTTGATAAATCGCTTTGAAAAATGACAAAGAGGATCAACCTGAGTGCAACCGAGCAAAACGGGATCACTCATGCCAAAAGAGGATCGATCAGAAAACACCACAATGTTGATGCTTTTCGACAGAGATGATCGATCCCTTCTTGCACAGCTACACTCGGATCGATCCTTTTTGGACATTTTCCCAAATCGCCCAGCTCGACTAAATCGGACCTTCCTCGCACTGTCTGAAAGTGGTCACTTGTCGCACATTTTAGACATGTGTGTGAGGTTCAGTGGATCTGGACACCCGTCAGCGCTCAAAGGAACCACGCTTGCTGCTCCATGCGTGATCGCAGCTTCGACCGCTACAAGTCCACACGACTGCTTGTTGATCATGGCAGCTCATCGTCCGAAATAGCTGGGAAAGAGTTAGCGCAAAAAATACTATCTTTTCTATCGCCAAATCGCCAGTCAAATGCGTCCGATTTACACTTTCAAAAGCGTAACTCAAGAAACCATTTTCCGCTTTTCAGCCAATCACACGACTGTCGCGAGTTCCAGCCAATCGTAGCACGATAGAAGGGTCCTCTATTCTGCACAAATCGGTGACTCTGTCAAAAGGGTTACGCTGTCAAACCACATTCGCTCAATCCAGCATACTCACGACAAAAGTGGAGGCACAGCAGGCTGCAAAGCCATCTCATCGCGACCATGTCTGCTCGAGACTTTGCGCACCTGCAGCCGGTGCGGTGCCGTTCCTTCGCTTTCTACTCACCCTCGCGTGTCAACCGCTCGCTCACAAGATGGCTGCACTGACTCATCTGGCGCGCCGCTGTCTTTCTCTCCTGCTTGTTTCCAGGACAATGCCGACGTCGAGCGCGCCGTGCTCGCTCAAGAGGTGCGTGGTGTCGTCAAGATGAAGATCTGTGACTGTTGCTTCTGTATCTGCGTGAGTGAGTGTGCGAATGCAAATGTGCATCGGTTCGCTTGACGTGCAGGTGGAGGCGCTGCGCAACCGCATTGGGCTGCGCCAGGTGGACGTCTCGAAGGAGTGCGGCGTGAACGCGAGCATGCTCTCGCAGTGGATGCTCGGAAGATACAAAGGCAACGTGTCTAGAGTACGTAGCATGCGTGCACGAACTGTCTGGCGATGCGGAGATGGATGCGCTGTGCATCGTGGCTGGATGCTAAGCCGTTTGCTCTCTCTCTCTCCCTCTCTTGTGTGCGGCTATGGTTGCAGATCAATGGACTGATGGAGTCGTGGCTGATCCGGCGGCGCGGCGGGAAGCCTATGGAGAAAGGAAGCATGAACATGATGCGTACGTGGTGGCGTGCTGTTGTCGTGTTTGCGATTGTTAGTGATGCTAGCACTGACGGTGGATGTCGCATCGTTCCTTGTGTGAGGATAGTGACGGGACCAACAGGAAGCTCGCCCAAGTTAAAGAGGCGACTCGAAGAAATGAACAGCGAGGCGACCATGGGCACGAAAAAGTGAGTCGTTGGACAACCTGTTCTGCTGCTTGTACTGAATGCTTTCTGACGCGAAAGTGCTGGTTTGTTTTTATCTAGGATTCCCGATTCTGTGCTGGCTCAGCGCAAGCGCTACGACTACCCAAAGGTACAGCCTTTTCCCACTGTGCTTATGTGCCATTGGCGATAAAGAGAGCTAAGTCTTTCTGTGGTTGTGTGCGTGTGTGTCTGTGCCTTGTGTAGAACCCGCCAAGTGATACCTTGCTGATCCCGATCCGCCTCGATGTCGATGTCGAAGGCTATCGCTACATTGACTCGCTTTCCTGGAACCTGTGCGTTGCAATGCATTCGATTGTTCCAACTCAGCGATTCTGCTGTGAGTGCTGAATGGCGATCTCATGTGTCTATGTGGGTGTTATTTGTCGTGGTTCAGTCACGAACGAGACTACACATTTGAGAGTTTTGCGGAGACTTTGGTGCGCGACCTGGACCTTCCCGAGTCCTTTCGAAAGCGAATCGCGAGTCAGATTGAGGCGCAAGTGGAGAAAGCCAAGCGCTCGATGCCGTGGCACGAAGCAGTCGACACGAACGAGAGCCTGCACCCGATCTTCATCAACATCCGCATCAACGACACGATCCTCATCGACCGCTTTGAGGTTGGTACTCTGGTGTATTTCGCTGCGCTACTCTTTGGTGGACGATACCAATTGCTTGTTGTCTTTGTCTGTGCATTTGCAATAGTGGGATCTAAGCAATCCAAGAAACTCACCAGAGATGTTCGCCAACGCCTTGTGTGAAGAACTGGTGAGCAGTTGCTTGACGTTTTCTCCACCAAAGCTTCTATTTGCATGAGCGTCTGACCGACTTTGGCTCTCACATTCTTCGGATCGTTGTTTCTGTGCTACCCAGGGCTTGAGTGGCGAGTTTGAAGCCCAAGTGGCTTTGACGATTCGAGAACAGCTCCGCGATTACTCTCGGGTAGGGGTTTTGAATTTCGCAGGCGTAAACGGTGTTATTCGCATGAGCTCACTCTCCCTTCCACTCATATCCCATTTGCTCAGCTCATTCGAGAAGGGCTGCGCGACCGCGTCACGCGGCTGCCGCCTGTGACTGCTGCGCTCCGAGACCGCACAGACGCGCCATCCTGGGAGCCGACCGTCAAGTTCATCCTTGCGGAAGACATCCCTCTACTGGAGCGCGAAGACTTCAAGCGCATGCGCGCGCATTCGCAGACGAGCATCGTTGCGCCGCCACCGCCAGCGCCTGTGATCAAGGCGAACCGCCCGCCCAAGCCAGTGAACACGTTCCTGATGTTCTGCCGCGAGTGGCGAAAGAAGATCATGACGGACAATGCGAACACGAGCGCGAAAGACGCATCGAAGATCCTGGGCGAGATGTGGCAGAAGCTGACGGACCAACAGCGCGCCAGGTGCTATTTTATGTGTTCTTTTGCTGAGGATTATGCTGTCCGTCCATTCTTTTGCTTGGCGAGAGCTACTAACCTCGTGTCCGTGCGTTTCTTTGCGGGTCTCCTTAGTTACATCCCAATGACCGAGAAGGAGAACGAGCGACGTCTAAACGAGTGGCGCTTGAAAGAGAACCTCCCACTGATCAATTCGACGACCACCTCAGGCGCCGCCCCTCTTGTCCCTGCTGGTGCTGCAACTCCGACTGCGAATGCTGCACCATCGGGCGTGGCTCCCACGGTCAACGCACCACCTCCAGCAGCTCCTGCTTCAGCCGCAATCGCACCAATTGTACCAGCAACTGTAACACCAGCAGTTGCGAACGGAGTTCCTCTGCAACCTGCTGATGTGAGTGCTGATGCAATGAATGACATTGACGCTGAGGTAGATGCTATTGATGCAGAGGAAGAAGAGGAGGAAGAAGACGAAGAGGA